>WBNM01010622.1:1717-24825 GCA_013399055.1 Ramphastos sulfuratus | reverse complement strand
CTCCTGAAGATGCCATCCATGGGCTGCAATCCCTTGTTGGGCAGCTAAGGGTCACCTGTCCTGCCTGCTCCTCCCTGCAGGTGCCACCTCTGACTTCCTGCACACCCCAAGGTAGGACCCAAGCTGTGGCAGTGCCCTTGCTCTGCAGAGGAGCAAGTCTCAGGCAGAGCCTTTCTGCAGCCCAGCCCTTGGCAGGAACTCTCCTCCTCAGCTTCTCCCTGTTGGCAGCAGTCCCTGGCTGTGCAAAGCTGCCCTGAACTGCAGCAAGTGCCTCAGTGAGCAGAGCCTGAGCTGGGAAGTGCCAGCACTGAGCAGAATGGGTCTGGTCTAGCTCCAAGCAGGACCCTTTCCTTTCCAGACTTGGCTGAGGAGTGGGGCAGGTGTTTGGTGTCCTGGGCACACTGTCTTTTCTGAGCCTTCCTCCAGCAATGAGGCTTTGCTGCTGCTGCTGCTGCTCCCAGCACTGTTTGCTGAGGCTACCTCTTCCTAGACACATAAACCCTCCAGATTGCTTTCTGGTTCATCTGCCATGCTGGGGTTGTGGCTGTTAGCAAGCAATGGAGCCTTAAGACACCTTTTTTTTTTTTTTAAAGCACATTATTATGGTGGAGGAGTGAGAATACAGAAAACCCAGACTGGGGAGCACAAGAGGCAAGATTTGAGCAGGCTGATTTGTGTTGTGCCTCTCTGCGTGATGCCGTTCTGAGACAGCCAGGGGAGGTGAAGCAACTCCAGACATTGGTCTGGGTACCTACAGAGCCTCCCCATGCGTGGCTATGGCATTTTCCACGGGGCATAAAGATTCAAATAAACTCATACACAAGTTTTGCAAACCACAGTGAATGCCAGAGGCCTCCAGGGTAGCACTCAAGGGCAAACAGAGGACTCTGTTTGGTGCCGAGAGCCATACGGAAGGCTTCGAGGGGCACCTAAAGTCACTTGAAATCTAAGAAATGTCTGAAATTGCTCTCTTTTGGTGAGCATTCTGGAATAGTCCTTCCTTAATTTTAGCTTTAATGGCTATGTGGAGCTGAACCCAGGCAAGCAGCTTACAAAACCTCAGCAGCAGATGAAGTAAGGTTACTTACAGATCTGTGTACGGAGAGACTCTCACACCACAAACCTGGAGCTAACCACTTCCCAAGGAAGGCAACTCCCAGACTCAAACCCAACCACAAAGGATGATTAAAAGAGGCTGGAAGTTGCCAGCACCAAACTAAATTGCTGGTAGTAGATGTGGAGGAGGAGGGGGGAAGCAAGGGGTGTTGAATTTCATCTCTTTTTGATTGCTCAGGGAGGTTGTGGCTGCTCCCTCCCTGGAGGTGTTCAAGGCCAGGTTGGACGAGGTCTTGGGTGACCTGTGCTAGTGGGAGGTGTCCCTGCCTATGGCAGGGGGTTGGAACTAGATGATCCTTGAGGTCCCTTCCAACCTTACCATTCTATGAGTCTATGATTGGTTTTGTTGTTTTGTTTTGTTTTTTTTAATGCTGCATTCATTTTACCAAACCAAAAAGGGTAGAAAGGTGAATTTTATCCATCAGGATGCAGCGAGCAGGGTTGTGGTTGAGGGGAGGTGAAGGATGGGAGCTGGAGCAGAGGTTGTTGCTGTGCTTGTGCCAGGCTGGCTGCTGGGAGAGCTGCAGGTGAGGGATGTTTTTCCTTCTTTTTTTTTTTTTAAGTGGGGGGAGCAATGTTCTGAAGGGGCAGAGCACAGACTAACGAATAGCACAGGTGTCCCCGAGGCTGTCCTGCATCCTTTCAAGTCCTTGCAGTTCTTTTTAAACCTAGTTAGAAGTAAAGTTTGATTGTGTTGCCTTTGCCTTCTCTGTAAAATAAATAAGGTTGCCCCCTCTCACCTCTAAGGCATTGCTGCCTGCTTCCTGTGCTCACATCAATCCATGCCCTCCCCCCTGAGTTCCTGCTGCCCCTCCGGAGCAGCTACAACATCAAGTGGCCATGCTGGTCCTTTTCTTTCTGTCTCTGGAAACTACAATGCTTCCAAGTACCTCCCCTTGCTGCTAGGGCAGCTTCTCTGCTCCCAAGGGCAGACAGGAACAGGCTGCCAGGATGGAGGGCAGCTGCAAGAGCTTCTGCACCCCATGCTGTGGCACACTCTTGCTGCCTGAGGTTCTTTATTTTTTAATCCAGGTTTTGTCTCCAGGTGCTGTGGAGGTGCCTGGTCTCCAGAGACTGCTTCGAAGCTGCTGATGCAGTGTTGAGGCTAAGGTGCCAGGGTTTCAGGAAGGCTGCCAGGAGATTGCTGAGTGGTTTATTCCTCCCTGTTTGACTCAGGAGATGGAGAGAGTCATTCCTTTCTGTGTGTGTGATCACTTGGTCCTCTAGTAGAGTCTGGATTGCAGGGATGTGTGGCAGGGAGGAGGGCAGGTGAGACCAGGAGCACAACAGGAGCATCAGTTGCTCCTTGGAAGCCTTGAAAGGCTTGAGAGCCCTGGGGCTGGTGAGCCTGGAGAAGAGCAGCCAGAGAGGAGATCTTCCCTATGCCTGGCCAAAGGGCAAGGGGCAAGAGGGTGGCATCAGACTCCTGTCAGTGGTGCCCAGTGACAGGCCAAGGGCCAATGGGCACAAATTGGAATCCAGGAGGTTCCATCTGAGGGGGAAAACTTTGTTTCCTGTGAGGACACTTATTTCCTGCACAGCAGGCATGCAGCTCTGTGCAGGGCACGAGAGACGTGCCCTTAGATGGCACACAGTAAGTGCTGTTCCCTGTCAGGCAGGGCTTTTTGGGAAGCTGCTGGCATCTGGGGCTCTTCCTCAGCTGTGAGCCAGCTCCCAAGCAGTGTCTGCTAGGTTGGAGTTCACAGGGCAGGAGCCTGGGACCTGGGATGTTGGTCTGAACGTTCCTCACAAGGAGGGAACATTCCTTCAGCAGGGATGATGCTGATTTTACTGCAGTGAAGCATCAGAAGTCATAGAATCATAGAATGGTAAGGTTGGAAGGGACCTCAAAGCTCATCCAGTTCCAACCCCCTGCCATAGGCAGGGACACCTCCCACTAGTACAGGTCACTCAAGGCCTCATCCAACCTGGCCTTGGACACTTTCAGGGAGGGAGCAACCACAACCTCCCTGGGCAACCTGTGCCAGTGTCAAAGTCCCCAGTGAGGAGCACAGCCCTGACCAAATGGGGTGCAAGGGAGGATGTGGACATGGGAGAAGGTGTTGGGTAGGTACTCCTAAGTGGAGACTGACCCCAAGGAGGATTTGGGGGTCTGTGTACTAGTGAGTCAGTCATGCCCAGGAGGACCTGGAGGTGATCCCTTGCTGCCAGCCAGAGGCATGGTGCTGCCAAGCACTTCTGCAAGCTCCCCCTGAGCTGAAGTGGTGTGTGTGGGTATTTTATCTGCTCTCTGCAGTGAAAGCACAGAGTGCTGCACTGCAGAGGCAGGAGCTGGACTGTGCTCTCCCCATGGGAGAGGCTGGTGTGGGTCCAATAAGCAGGAGCAGAGAGAAATCTGAGCTGAGGGCTTCTTTTCCCAGCCACTGTTTGAGAGGAACACTCAGAAGACTTCGTGGCTCCCTGACAGGGGTGTGAAGGCTTCAGGAGGGCTGCCCTTGGGGGATGTCAGCTGCTGAGCTGCTGCTGCTTGCGGTGGCTGGTGGTTGGCTTCTGGACTGCAGTCATCTTTGTGGTGCTGGGGTCGCCTGTGGGCATGTCTTGTAGGGCTGACTGGGACTAAAGGCAGCAGCTGGCTTAGCCTTCCCTTGTCAGCTGCTCTTCGTTGGGGATAAAAGCTTTTTCTGATCATCCTAGCTCCCATACCTGGCAAGGTTTTTATAACTGGCAAAGGCTGTCAGTGTGGGTCAGTCCTTTGGGAAGTCCTCCTCATCCAGCTAGCCCAGGAGCAGGCTGGCAGCCCATCTTCCCTTCCTAAATGTGCTGGCAAGAGCAAGCATCTCTGTGCTTGAACTGCTACCCACTCGAGGTGGCAGCTGCGTTCCTGTGGCTGCCCTGAGCTTTTGGATGAGCTCTGGGAGAGGTTTGGCCTTGCCCAGCTATGGCTGAAGCTGTGTGTGGAGAAGGGAAGCACTGGGCTGGGCTGGGGGTTACACAAATGGTGGTTACTGTCAGGATGCTGGAGGCAGTGGAACATCTGCTGAGGACAGGCTGAAGGAGCAGGGGCTCTCTACCTTGGAGCTGAGGACCTGAGGGGTGAGCTTATGTGCAAGGAGGACAGAGCCAGGCTCTGCTCAGGGATGTCCAATGATAGGACAAGGGGCAATGGATGCAAGCTGGAGCAGAGGAGGTGCCACAAGAAAAACTTGTTCACTGTGAGGGTGACAAAGCCCTGGAGCAGGCTGCCCAGAGAGGTTGTGGAGTCTCCTTTGGACCAGAAGGGTATGGATGTGCTGGAGCATGTCCAACAAAAGGCCAGTTTTAGGATATCAGGTAGGGGCAGCACTAAGGGGAATGGAGCAAAACTAGAAGTGGGCAGATTCAGATTGGATGGTAGGAAGAAACTCTTCACTGTGAAGGTGCTGAGACCCTGGAAGGGGTTGCCCAGGGAGGTGGTGGAAGCCTTATCCCTGGAGATCTTTAAGGCCAGGCTGGATGAGGCTCTGGGCAACCTGCTCTAGTGTGAGGTGTCCCTGCCCATGGTCCCTTCCAGCCCTGACAATTCTATGATTCTACACCATTCAAGACCTGCCTGTGTGACCTTCCCTGGGTGATTCTGCTTTGATAGGGCAGTTGGACTGGATGATCTTTTGAGGTCACTTCCAACTCCTACCATTCTGTGATTCTGTGATCTGGATGCTTGGGTGAAAACAGAGGCTTGAGTCCTTTCCCCTCTGTGCCCACACCATTGGCATAGGCTAAGAAGCAGAATCTGGCAGCATCAGCTGTTCCAGGTGGGTCTGGATCACCTCTGCACTTCAGTCTCATCTCAATACTTTCAAAGAGAGATTTCTAAAAAGATTTTCTATAAAGGGTAATGAGATGGGGTGGGTGGAGGGCAGAGCCCACCAGAGAGGCTGACAGAGTGAAACAAGGTCCATGCAGAGGGGCCAAGGCAGGAGATGACTCCAGCAGGTCCAGCTCTCATCCTGCCCTTCTGCTTCAGACCAAGGCAGGAGATGACTCCAGCAGGTTGAGTTCTCATCCTGCCCTTCTGCTTCAGACCAAGGCAGGAGATGACTCCAGCAGGTCCAGCTCTCATCCTGCCCTTCTGCTTCAGACCAGCTCATTGGTGAATGGCTTAAAAAGATGTGCCCCTGTGTCCCACCTCCATGCAGATGAGCAGATGGCTGTGAGACCATGGGTCCTGCCCTTGCCTCACTGCTCTGTGATGGGACTTATAGTCCTAAGGTCCCGCAGAACACGTGAGGCTCCTGGGAGCACCCAAGCATGCAGATTTCCAGGGGTGAGTGGCACCAAGAAGGAAACTGGGCTCTAGGACAGCCCAAAAAGATATCCTAAGGGCTATGAGGGCACCAGAAAAGAAAGAGAGGGGCTCCAGGGGCACCCAACACATAGAATCATAGAATTATAGAATCATAGATCACAGAAGCATCAAATCACAGATTCATAGAATCACAGAATCATAGAATCACAGAATCACAGAATCACAGAATCATAGAATCACAGAATCATAGAATCAGTCAGGGTTGGAAGGGACCTCAAGGACCATCCAGTTCCACCCCCCCTGCCATGGACAGGGACATCTCTCACTAGATCAGGCTGTCTAAAGCCTCAACCAGCCTGGCCTTAAACACCTCCAGGGATGGAGCCTCGAAGGACAGGCAGTGTGGTGCTGGTTTCTCTCTCACCTCTGCAGCTAGCTGGGTAACAAAAAAAGCCCCAAACCAAACCAACCAACCAACAAAGCAAAAAAACCCAAACCCCAAAAGGTTACCCGCCTAAACATGAGCCAGCAGTGTGCCCAGGTGGCCAAGAAGGCCAATGGCATCCTGGCCTGCATCAGGAATAGTGTGGCCAGCAGGAGCAGGGAGGTCATTCTCCCCCTGTACTCTGCACTGCTCAGGCCACACCTTGAGTACTGTGTCCAGTTCTGGGCCCCTCAATTTAAGAAGGACATTGAGGTGCTTGAACGTGTCCAGAGAAGGGCAACGAGGCTGGTGAGAGGCCTCGAGCACAAGCCCTATGAGGAGAGGCTGAGGGAGCTGGGATTGTTTAGCCTGGAGAAGAGGAGGCTCAGGGGAGACCTTCTTGCTGTCTACAACTCCCTGAAGGGTGGTTGTGGCCAGCAGGAGGTTGCTTTCTTCTCTCAGGCAACCAGCACCAGAACAAGAGGACACAGTCTCAAGCTGTGCCAGGGGAAGTTTAGGCTGGAGGTGAGGAGAAAGTTCTTCACTGAGAGAGTCATTCCCCACTGGAATGGGCTGCCCAGGGAGGTGGTGGAGTCACCGTCCCTGGAGGTGTTCAAGGCAGGTTTGGACGTGGCACTTGGTGCCATGGTCTAGTCTTGAGGTCTGTGGTAATGGGTTGGACTTGATGATCTTTGAGGTCTCTTCCAACCTTGCTGATACTGTGATACTGTGACACTGTTAAGAGAACCAGAGGAGAGGCAAAGCACTGAGAAGCAGGAGGAATTTGAGAGGCTTGGTGCCCCATACGGTGGGCTGTGTGTGCATGGGGTCACCATGAACCACCAGAAGCCCCTGGGGACACCAAATTAATTGCATAGGTGAGAGATTTTATTATTATATATAAATTTTTTTTCTTTTTTCTTCAACCCCCCCACAGCAGCATCAGTCCCCTCCCTGCTGTGCCTGCCCTGTGTGCTGGCACTGCCAGGCTTCAGCTGGATTTCATGGTGTGCTGTCACCCAGGGAGAATTCCCTCCTGGTTGGCGCTGCGGAAGAGGAAGGTTCCCATTCCCACACCCTCCCCCCCTCCTCGGATCTCACAATGGCTTGTCAGTGACAAAACATTCCCAAATCCTCTCATTTATCAAATGGCCAATCCTGTTAACAGCTTAAGAAACATAATTACCTGCAATCTCTTCTGCTATTCATTTCATACCTACAGCTTCCCTCTCTCTGGCAGCTTACCAGCAGGCAAGCCACGGGGGTGCTTCTGCGAGGCTTCTGTCACCTGCACCACCAGCACAGGAGCTTTGCCTACCTGTTTGGAGCAGCAAGAAGCAGGTGAGTGTGGGTGTATTAAAAGGGCAGTGGTCGAAAGAGGTTCTCCTCCCCCTCTACTCTGCCCTGGTGAGGCTGCAGCTGGAATATTGTGTCCGGTTCTGGGCCCCTTGGTTCAAGAAGGAGCTCAGGGCACTGCTTGAGACAGTGCAGTGCAGAGCTGCAAAGATGCTGAAGGGGATGGAACAGCTCTGTTGTGAGGAGAGCCTGAGGGAGCTGGGGCTGGGAGCTTGGAGAAGAGGAGACCAAGGGGAGACCTCAATCATGTTGATAAATATGTAAAGGATGAGTGCCAGGAGGCTGGAGCCAGGCTCTGCTCAGTGATGCCCAATGCCAGCACAAGGGGCAAGGGTGGAAGCTGAGGCATAGGAAGTTCCATGGAAACAGGAGGAGGAATTTTTTCTCTGTGAGGGTGACAGAGCACTGGAACAGACTGCCCAGGAGGGTTGTGAAGTCTCCCTCTCTGGAGATATTGACAACCTGCCTGAATGTGTTCCTGTGTGGTCTTGTATTGGTGATCCTGCTCTGGCAGGGGAGTTGGACTGGATGAGCTTTGAAGGTCCCTTCCAGCCCCTGGCATTCTGTGATTCTGTGGTTCTGTGATGCTGTGCTTCTGTGATGCTGTGATTCTGTGGTTCTATGATTCTGTGGTTCTGTGATTCTGTGGTTCTGTGATTCTGTGATTCTGTGGTTCTGTGATTCTGTGGTTCTGTGGTTCTGTGATGCTGTGGTTCTGTGATGCTGTGATTCTGTGATGCTGTGATTCTGTGATGCTGTGATTCTGTGGTGCTGTGATTCTGTGGTTCTGTGATTCTGTGAGTGAGGAAGGCCCAAGCCAAGAGCATTGCCTGGCACACCACCAGGTGTGTAGAGGGTCCCCAGCATGGGTAGGTGTGAAGTGTTGTGCCATCCCCTTAGTGGGAACATCCTTGCTTAGGAGCTGGTTTTAGGGCAGAAGGAATCACAACCAGATTTGTTTGCCTGGGAGATAGAGGGGGGCTCTGAGATAGTTCTCTCCAGAGAAGCAGCAGCAGGACAGGCTGGGCCAGGCATTGGAATTAGGCTGCCCAGAGAGGTGGTGGAATCACCATCCTTGGACACAGGCTGAGGGGAGACCTCATTGCTCTTGACAGCTCCCTGAAAGGAAGTTGCTGTGAGGTGGGGCTTGGTGTCTTCTCCCTAGTATCAAGTGATAGGAGGAGAGGAAATGGCTGAAACTGTGGCAGAGGAAGGTTAGGTTGGAAATGAGGAAAAATTTCTTTGCTGCAAGAGTGGTCAGGGATTGGCACAGGCTGCCTGGGGACGTAGTGGAGTCCCCATCACTGGAGGTGGCACTTGGGAGCCATGGTTTAGTGGCCATGGTGGTGTTGGGTTGATGGTTGGACTGGATGATCTCAGAGGCCTTTTCCACCCCAAAACAAGTCTATGATTCTATAAACAGCTGTGAGAGCTTCATCAGGTCCTGACACATCACAAGCTGGTGAGTAATGGGGAAATCACTCTCAGCTGGGGGTGGATTATTGGGTTGCTGAAAGAGGCTGAGTTTTATTGCACAGTGCTTCTGCAACTTGTGAGAGACTTCCCAAAGGAAGTGATCCTCCCTCTGTACTCAGCACTGGGGAGGCTGCATCTCAAATACTGGGTTCAGTTTTGGGCCCTTCACTCCAAGAAGGACATTGAGATGCTGGAGTGTGTCCAGAGCAGGGCAATGAAACTGGTGAAGGGTCTGGAGAACAGGGCTGGTGAAGAACAGCAAAGGGAGCTGGGGCTATTCAGCCTCAGAAGAGGAGGCTGAGGGGAGACCTCATTGCTCTCTACAGCTCCCTGAAAAGAGGCTGGAGCCAGGTTGGGGTTGGGCTCTTCACCCAGGAGCCCTGCTCTGGACATGCTCCAGTACCTCAATGTCCTTCTTAGAGTGAAGGGCTCTTTTCCCAAGGAACAAATGATAAGATGAGAGGAAGTGGCCTCAAGTGGCCCCAGGGGAGGTTTAGTTTGGACATGAGGAACAATTTCTTCCCCCAAAGGGTTGTCAAGCTCCGAATCAGGCTGCCCAGGGCAGTGAGGCAATCACCATCCCTGGAGGGACTGAAAAGCCATGGAGATGTGGTGCTGAGGTGCATGGTTTAGTGTTGACCTGGCAGTGCTGGTTTAACAGTTGCACTCTGTCTTGGAGGTCTTTTCCAACCTTCATAACTCTATGATCAAATCTCAAGGAGGACTTAGAAGAGCAATGTGTACAGGCTGAAAACCTGCCAGCTTCCTGAATATTGATTATGTGGGGGACAACTTGATCCAAAGAGAAATCCCTAGGACCAACATAGCTTCCACTGGAGCTAGAAGATTCCCAGGTCTGTCCTCCTGCTGAGGAAGCTGCCTTTTATCCCTTAAATCTTTTACTAGCCTGACAGAGAAGCCTCTGAGGAGACCTAACAGCAGCCTGTCAGTATCTGAAGGGGGCTACAAACAGGCTGCAGAGGGACTGTTTGCAAAGGCCTGCAGGGACAGGATGAGGGACAATGGTTTGAAATGAGAGTAGAGCAGATTTAGCTTGGATGTAAAAAACAAGTTCTGCACCATGAGGGTGCTGGAACACTGCAACAGGTTGCCCAGGGAGGTGGTTGAGGTCCCATCCCTGGAAATATTCAAGGTGAGGCTCAGCAAGACTCTGGGCAACCTGCTCTAATGGAGGATGTCCCTGCTGGGTGCAGAGGAGTTGAACTGGATGAGCTTTGAAGGTCCCTTTTAACTCAAACTATTCTATGATGCTTTGATTCTATGATTCTGTGNCATTGATTCTGTGATTCTGTGATTCTATGATTCTGTGATTTGATGATTCTTTGATTCTATAATTCTGTCCTTCTTTGTTTCTTTGATTCTTTGTTTCTTTGATTCTTTGATTCTATGACTCTTTGAATCTTTGACTCTATGATTCTTTGATTCTATGATTTTTTGATTCTTTGATTCTTCAATTCTGTGCAGGACAACCTGATCCAAAGAGAACCCTCTGGGACCACCACAACTTCCACTAGAGCTAGAAAACTCCCAGGTCTGTCCTGCCAGAGGAGGCTTTTAACCCTTAAAATCTTTTACTAGCCTGGCATTATCATTGTGCATTTAACTGGCCAAGCCCTGCTGCTGCCTGCACTCTGTTTTAGACCTACCTTCAGTTCAGAAGGATTTTTCTTATACCTCCTCTACTCCTCCTTGCAACCACCTCAGCTCTTTTGGATGCTTAGTGTTGGAGATAAATGATATCCATTTCATCTGATGCTTTCATATGTTATTTTTAAGCAGGGTTTTTTTTTTTTTTTTTTTTTTTTAATGCTGCTTGCCAACATTTCATCCTCACAGTTCTTTGAATTTGGTATTAAAAAGCCCTGTGAACAAACTGTATACAAAGCAGAAGGTCTTCTCTTTAAAATTCAGGCATCATCTTAAGGGATTTGGGGCTTTTGTGATCCTGCTGAGATACTGAGTTCAAGTCTGTTTTGGTCACTACTGGAAAATAACTTTCTTGATTGTGAGTTGAGCTTCAAATGCTGAAGCTGGCCAGAAATGTCTAAAGAACTGCTTTGCCCAGTGAAACCAGCTGGATTTGCTCCTTAAGATTCACTTACCAACACTGAATTTTGGGATGGCCCCAACACAGAATCATGGAATTGTCAGGGTTGGAAGGGACCCCAAGGATCGTCCAGCTCCAACCCCCCTGCCATGGGCAGGGACACCTCACACTAGAGCAGGTTGCTCACAGCCACATCCAGCCTGGCCTTAAAGACTTCCAGGGATGAGGCTTCCACCACCTCCCTGGGCAACCTGTGCCAGTGTCTCACCACCCTCATGGTGAAGAACTTCTTCCTAACATCCAATCTTAATCTCCCCACTTCTGGTTTTGCTCCATTCCCTCCAGTCCTATCACTGCCTGACACCCTAATATGTCCCTCCCCAGCTTTCTTGTAGCCCTCTTCAGATAGTGGAAGGCCACAAGAAGGTCTCCTGGGAGCCTTCTCCTCTCCAGACTGCACAACCTCAACTCTCTCAGTCTGTCTCTGTAGGAGAGCATCTCCAGCCCTCTGGACATCCTTTTGGCCCTTCTCTGGACACACTCCAGCATGTCCAGATCCTTCTTGCAATAAAGGCTCCAAAACTGGACATTACCCAGACCCAGGCACCAAAGAGCACGGAAAGCTCAGACCTACCCATACCTGGATCCATGCAGTACTTGGGAGTAGCAAAGGGTTGGATAATGGGCACAGGGGAAACAAATGGGAACCAAGAGGCTCCACCTAAACATGGAGACAACTAAGAGGGGATCTGATCAAAGCTCAGCAAGAGATAAAGGGTGGGGGACAAGGGGATGGGGCCAGATTCTTGTCAGCGGTGCCTGGTTACAGGACAAGGGGCAATGGGCACAAACTGGCACCTAGGAGGTTCCATCTGAAGAGGAGGAGAAACTTCTTTGGTATGAGGCTGCTGGAGGCCTGGAAAGAGAGGTTATGGAGTCTCCTTCTGTGGAGAGCTTCCAAACTCATCTGACCATTGCTGGGCAAGCTCCTGTGTGTGCCCTGATTTAAAACAGAGATTGGACTGAGATCCTCAGAGGTCCCTTCCAATCAGCACCTTGCTGGGGTTCTCTGGGTCGTTTTATGAGGGTAACAACAACCACATTCAAAGGACTCAATGTGGCTAAGAAACTACCCAAGTCTTGAGGAGGGGGGGGGCTGAAGTAAGCTGGCTTCTTGTGTTTGACAAACTCTAATGTATACATATGAAAATGAAGAACTGCAAATGAACAAACTGTGTCTAAATACAGTGGAAACTGCCCAAATAATAATTATAATAAACCCAAACTCCCTAAAGTAGGGCAGCTGTGCTTTCAAACAGGGACTTGCTATCTCTTTTATGACATTTATTTCAGATCATGCAAACCCTTCAGAGCAGCTCTAATGCCCAGTGGAGTTCTCCAACTGAAATGATTCGTTGTCAGGGTAAGAAACAAAGATAATGTAATTTGAATGCTGGATGCAACAACGTGGGCTGCTCTCGGAGCCTGAGCCTCCCTGCTCCAAATGGGAATGATGGCTCCAAGCAGGCTCACCAGAACAGATATCTCAGTGGGGGAGGAAATGGCCAAGATCTCAGCTGGTTTCCCCTTGGTTTATTTCTTCCTGGAAAGGGGAAAAAAAAAAGAAAAAGGAAAAAGAACAAAAAGAGAATGAGCAAAAAGAAAAGAAATAAAAAGAAAAGGGAACAAAAAGAACAGAAAAAAATTTAGAAAGAAAATTAAAAAAAAGAAGAAAAGGGAAAAATAAAAAAAAAGAAAAGAAGAAAAGGGAAAAAGAAAAAAAAAGAAAAGAAGAAAAGGGAAAAAGAAAAAAAAAGAAAAGAAGAAAAGGGAAAAAGAAAAAAAAAGAAAAGAAGAAAAGGGAAAAAGAAAAAAAAAGAAAAGAAGAAAAGGGAAAAAGAAAAAAAAAGAAAAGAAGAAAAGGGAAAAAGAAAAAAAAAGAAAAGAAGAAAAGGGAAAAAGAAAAAAAAAGAAAAGAAGAAAAGGGAAAAAGAAAAAAAAAGAAAAGAAGAAAAGGGAAAAAGAAAAAAAAAGAAAAGAAGAAAAGGGAAAAAGAAAAAAAAAGAAAAGAAGAAAAGGGAAAAAGAAAAAAAAAAAAAAGAAGAAAAGGAAAAAAAGAAAAGGGGAAAAAAGAGAAAATGAAAAAAGGGAGAAAAGGAAAAAGCAAAAAGAAAAAAAGAAAAGGAAAAAAGGTAGGAAAAAAAAGGAAAGAAGGGAAAAAAAGGGGAAAAAGGAAAAGAAAAGGAAAAAAAAGGGGGAAAAGAAAAAAAAAGGTAAAAAAAGAGCAAAAAGTGCTCCAAAACAAAAAAGCAAACAAAACCCCAAACGACCCCCCCCAACAAACAAACCAACCCCATAAAAACCACAAACCCAAACCTAAACCAAACCTAAGAAACCAAACCAACCCATCCCAAAACCAGAAAACCACCACCAAAAAAACCCTCAAACCCTTAGAAACAGCCAACGCAAAGCAGCTGCACCGAGATGCTGCCTGTCTGAAGGCAGAGTTCGCAGCCGCTTTGCGAATGGCATTTCGGAATTTTCCTGAGCAGGCGACGCCCGCTCTGACGCCGCCTTTAAATATTTCATTCCGGCTCCCTGAGCAAACTTAACAAAACCAAAACAAAAAGACCCCCCCCCAACCCCTTATGCTAAGGCATTTTGACATAAAAGCTCGTTTCCCTGCGCTGCCCGTGGCTCAGACATCTCCGCCTCCAAGCGCAGCTGCGGGAAGCCTTTCGCTGCTCGTGGCTTGATCAAAGGCAATCGGCGCTTCGCCACCCGTGCGCCGCCGCTCGGCCCCGGCACCCAGCCCGGCAGACATCAACCGCATTCCCTGAGCCTCCCGAGCTGCTGCTTCCCTCGGGGCGAAGCCGTCGTACGCGGGAGGCACTGTCGTAAGCCTACTGTGAGAAAGGGTTGAAGTGAGTTTAGCGAACAAAAATAAACAACAACAACAAAAAGACTTCGCTTCGCTTCGAACCCTGCTGAAACAAAAAACAAAACATCAGCCGGCGCTGGCTGCTCAATTAAACAGTTTGTTGTGCAGCCGTTGGAAAGGAAGATGCTGGAGAAAAAGGATGGCAGGGAGCCTCTGCCGGGAGTGTGGCTGCTGAGAGAGCTTCCGAGCCTCCCTGCCCTTCCCAGCCATGGCACCTGCACTGCTGAGGTGTGAGGCTGCTGAGAGAGCTTCCGAGCCTCCCTGCCCCTCCCAGCCATGGCACCTGCACTGCTGAGGTGTGAGGCTTCTGAGAGAGCTTCCAAGCCTCCCTGCCCTTCCCAGCCATGGCACCTGCACTGCTCGGCAGTTTGGAAGGGTCACAGAAACATTCTGGTTGGAGAAGCCCCTCAGGATCATCAAGGCCAACCCTTAGCCATAGTCTACAAAGTCCATCCTTAAATNCAGCCTAAGAAGTCCCTCCCCAGCTTTCTTGTAGCCCCCTTCAGATAGTGAAAGGCCACAAGAAGGTATCCTGGGAGCCTTCTCCTCTCCAGACTGCACAACCTCAACTCTCTCAGTCTGTCCTCACAGCAGAGCAGCTCCAGCCCTCTGATCATCCTCATGGCCCTGCTCTGGACACCTTCCATAGCCCTCTTGCAATAGGTGCTCCAGAACTGTGTTCAATACTCCAGGTGGGGTCTCACCAGTGGGGTCTCATCCAGGGTTGGTGACTCCACCACCTCCCTGGGCAGCCCATTCCAGTGCCAGACTGCTCTTGTTGGTAAAAAAATGTTTCTTAATGTCCAGTCTTAAAGAAGGTTTATGGCTGCCTGTGCTGTGACAGCTCCCAGGAGGTATGGTGGTGGTGGTGATGGGGTTCAGGGAGGGGATGCATTTAATGAATTCACAGAATCCATTTAGGTTGGAAAAGATTTGGGAGATGACTGAGTTGAAAACTTAAACCAGCACTGTCGTTCCCACCACTAAACCAGGTTGCTCAGCACCACAGCTACATGGTTTTTTTCAATCCCTCTAGGGATGGGGGCTGCACCAGTTCCCGGGGGCTGCACCAGTTCCCAGGGGCTCCACCAGTTCCCAGGGCAGCCTGTTTCAAGGCTTGAAAGCCCTTTCAGGGTAGAAACCATTCTCCATGTCCAACCTAAACCTCCCCTGGGGCAATTTGAGGCCATTTCCTTTTGTTCAATCACTTGTTCCTTCAGAGAAGTGAGTGACCTTTTGTCCACTTTTAGAGACCTATGAGGTGTCTCCTCAACCTTCTTTCCTCCAGGTTGAACAACCCCAGGTCCCTCAGCTGCTACCTCACAGGACTTGCCCTCTAAAACCTTCACCAGCTTTGCTGCCCTTCTCTGGGCCCTCTCCAGCACCTCGATGTCCTTCCTGTAGTAAGGGGCCCAAAACTGAACCAGTACTCAAGGTGTGGCCTCATCAGTGCTGAGTACCCTACCCTGGTCCTGCTGGCCATGATATTGCTGATCCAGGCCAGGATGCTGGTGGCCTTCTTGGCCACCTGGACAGCCACTGGCTCATATCCAGTTGCTGTCAAACAACACCCTCAGGTCTTTCCCTGCTGGTCACTTTCCAGCCACTGTGCTCCAAAGCCTGGAGCATTGGTTAGGCTGCTGTGGCCTAAGTGCAAGACCTGGCACTTGGACACTGAGATTTATCTCATACCCTTGACCTTGGCCCATTGATCCAGCCTGTCCAGATCCCTCTGCAGAGCCTGAGTGTTCCTGATATAGAAGCAAGGAGCTGTTGCTCCCTTCCTAGAGGCTTGAGCACATGTATTTTTGGGAAATGCTGGCTCTCTTCTTGTTCCCCACTCTTTAGCTCTTGCTGAGCATTAATCAGATCCCCTCTGGGGCTGCTCTTCTGCAGGCTCTCAGCCTTTGCTCCTCACAGAGATGCTCCAGGCCCTTCAGGATCTTTGTAGCCTCTACTGGACTCACTCCAGCAGTTCTCTCTCGCTCTTGAACTGGAAATCTCAGAACTGGACCCAGTACTCACTAAGGCAGAGCAGAGGGGAAGAAGAACCTCCCTCAGCCTGCTCGCCAGACTCTTCTCAGTGTACCACAGGAGACCATTGTTCATCTTGGCCACAAGAGCACACTGCTGGCTTTTATGCCTGCAAGGAGAGGAGGACAGTGTCACTTAGTGTGTCACCGTGGGGTTCCACTCAGCCACCAAGCAGCCTGTCAGAGGCTATGCAAGCAGCAGCAGGTTTTGCATCTCCATCTCCCTCCCTGAGTAGCTTTGATGGCTCTCGATGCGTGCGAGTGAGGCTCCCATCCGCAGGCAGGGAGGGTAGAAGCCAGTGGAAATCTGGGCTTATGTTTGCCACTGATAAATGTATTAGTCTTTAGAGCAGCATTTAAACTCCAACCCTTGTTCAGGCACCTCAGCACTCGCTTCTTTTCCCAGGCCTTGTAAGGGAATGTGATTTTTGCCTATTTTTTTTTTTTTAAACTGGAGTGTATCTTATGCTAAGCAGCCAGATTAAGCGTGGGGATCCGAAAGAAGTTGCTGAATGGCAGAATTGCCTTGCTAAATAACATTAATAATTTATCCGATCCAGGGGGCTTTTGGGTAAATGAAAATACCTGCCTCTGTATAAAGCCCACTGAATAGGAACACATCTCTGCTCTTACGAGGCTGGGATTAAAGAAGGGGAACGCTAAGGGGCTTATCTTCGCTTCAATTTGCAGCCCTTGCGGCTAACGGCAAACTCGTTTAAAGAGCTCCCCCTGCTTGTGCCAGCTTCTGCCTTTTGTTCTCGGCGCTGGTGCTTGGCTGCGTTTCTCACCACGGGGCTGGGGAGAGCAGGGAGGAAGCAGTTTGTTTGCTTGACCTCAGATTACCAGACAAAAACAACAACAACAAAAAAAGAAGAGCAAGCTAGCAGGAGTGATTTGTCTTGGAGTCCTCCCTTAAAATCGGAGACTCGGAGAAGTGTTTTGGTTGGCAATGGACCTGGGAGATCATTGAGTCCAACCATGGAACCCAACACCACTGTGGCCATTAAAGCATGTTCTGAAGTGCCCATGTCCACACATTTTGGAACCCAACAGGAGGGCAGATTTAGGCTGGAGATTAGGAAGAAATTCTCTCCAGTGAGGGTGGGGAGACACTGGAACAGGTTGCTCAGGGAGGCTGTGGATGCTCCCTCCCTGGATGAGGTTGGATGAGGCCTCGTGCAACCTGGGTAAGTAGGAGGTGTCCCTGCCCATGACAAGGGGGTTGGAACTAGATGATCTTTAAGGTCCCTTCTGACCCAAACCATTCTATGAATCTTTTGACCTCCATGGATGGTGACTCCACCACCTCCCTGGGCAACCTGTTCCAATCCTGGACCACTCTTTCAGGAAAGAAACTTCTCATAATCTCCAACCCAAACATCCTCAGCACAAATTTCAGGCCATTTCCTCTCATCTTATCACCTGATGCTGGGGAGAAGAAACCAACTCCCACCTCACTGCAATCTTTTTTTGGGGAGCTGCAGAGAGCAATGAGGTCTCCTCTCAGCCTCCTTTTCTCCAGACTAAACACCCTGAGCTCAGAAGACTGTAGAGAGGCTTGTTCTTTACAGTGAGGGTGGTGAGACACTGGCACAGGTTGCCCAGGGAGGTTGTGGAGCACAGAAGCACAGAATGTGATCTTTGATCACATTCTGTGCTTCTGTGCTCCACAACCTCCCTGGAGGTGTTCAGGACCAGGTTGGATGAGGCCTTGAGTGAGTTGTACTAGTGGGAGGTGTCCCTGCCTATAGCAGGGGTTTAGAACTAGATAATATTTGAGGTCCCTTCCAACTTTACCATTCTATGATTCCGCGATTCTATGCCACGTGTGAAGGAGGACAGGGCTGGTGGCTGAGCAGGGCTGAGCTGAAAGAGCATCTGTCATCTTTCTTCTGGGATGCCTGCATCCTGCTGCACAGGCAGTCATGAAATGGCAAAATCCATCCTGGGTGAAGCCCATGAGCTGTCACTTCTCAGCTCTTCTTTTATGCCGGTAAAAATCAATTGCTTCAAAGTTCACTGAGGGTGAAGGCAGCATTTGCTTTCCATTCAGAGCTCAAGCAGGCCATCCTCGAGAGCCAGCACTCTCCAGAAGAGGAGAATAGCAAAAATCAGCAGAAAAATAAATTTCCCTGAATAATTTGGGCTAGGAGAGGAAAAAAAAAAGCAATTTGCTCCCAGTTATTCCACAGACAAAAGTATGAATAAAAAAATCATGAGCTATTTACCCTGCCTGGACTGTTTGCATGAGGTTTATGCTGCTCCAGTTTTGCTTCACCAACCCCCCAAAGACCTTATCACTGGGTCCTCAAGGCACTTAAAGAAAGCACACTTGGTTTTAATTTTAATTTCCATCCTCACCCCCCCATGCTGGGTCAGCAAGGACCTGGAGAAGAGGAGGCTCAGGGCAGACCTCATTGCTCTCTGCAGCTATCTGAAGGGAGGTTGGAGACAGGTGAGGTTGGAGGCAGGTGATGTTGGAGACAGGTGAGGTTGGAGACAGGTGATGTTGGAGACAGGTGATGTTGGAGACAGGTGAGGTTGGGCTCTTCTGCCAGGCACTCAGGGACAGAAGAGGAGGGCACAGACTCCTCCAAGCTGTGCCAGGGCAGGTTCAGGCTGGATGTCAGGAAGAAGTTCTTGACAGAAAGAGTGATTGGCATTGGAATGGGCTGCCCAGGGAAGTGATAGAGTCATCTTCCCTGGAGGTGGTGTTTAAAAGGAGGCAGCCAGAAGGAGTTGGGTGATAGCTTGGACTCAATGATCTCAAAACTGGTTGATTCTATGATTCTGTGAAGCCCTTGCTGGAGTTAGGAAAGGTAAATGTAAAAGGACAAGGTCAGGTCCCTGCTCCCTGGTGCTGCCCTGGTGCAAGGGCAGGCAGTTTTCCATCCAGGATGTGATGTTCTGTGAAAGCTTTTTCTTTAGTGTGCACTTCTGCCAGAGGCTGTGTGTGGGAAGTGTCTGGCTGGGGCCACAAAATGTCCCAAACAGGCACACAGGAGCTCAGAGAGCAGCTCTGAGGAGTGCAGCAATGATTCATAGATTGCATTGGGTGGGAAGGGAGCCTCAAAGAGCATCTTGACCAATCCCCCTGCAGGCAGCAGGGACACCTCCAACTAGAGCAGGCTGCCCAGGGCCACAGCAAGTTTGATCTTGAATGTCTCCCGATAGCATCGGGATTACCTCATTGCTGTCTGCAGCTACCTGAAGGGACACTGTGGAGAGGCTGCTGCTGGGCTCTGCTCACAGGGAACTGGAGACAGAACAAGGGGGAATGGCCTCAAGCTGAGGCTGGGGAGGTTTAGATTGGATATTGGGAATTTTTTTTTCAGGGAGAGAGTGGTCAGGGACTGGAATGAGCTGCCCAGGGAGGTGGTGGAGTCACCAACCCTGGATGTGTTTCAGGGTTGTTTGGATGTGGTGCTTGGGGCTGTGGTTTAAGGTGAATCTTGTAGAGCAGGGCTCTAGGTTGGACTTGGTGATCCTAAGGGGCTTTGCCAACCTGCATGTTTCTGTGATTCTGGGTGGGAAGGGCCTCTCAAAGTTCATCCTTTCCAACCCCTCTGCTGGCAGCAGGGACACCTCCAACTAGAGCAGTCTGTGACCAAAAGCAGAGAAAACAAAAGGGGTCCTAAATCTGCACCACCTTAGTGCTTATGTGTGCAGTGACCTGGATCCAAGACCCAGGCTCTGTCTGACCAACTGCACCAGCACAGAAATCGGCTCCAAAGCTGTGCCACGAGCTTGGGTGCTTTGCATTCAGCTGGTGAGGCTGTGGCACGGGCAGGGTGGGTATCTGCAAGCTGCTTGAAGGGAAAAATAAAACCCTGATAGATGCCATTAGCTCTGGTGTTGTCAAGGCAGTTTGTGTTCCCCACATCTGCTGGCCCAGCCAGACATCTGGCGCTGCTCAGAACGCCGAAGCTTTGCGCGCTGCTGTGAGGAGAGGAAGAAAGAGAGACAGAGAGAGAGAGAGAAAGGAGGATGAAGACCTCATAAGCTCTATCAAAACCCACCAAAAAGTCAGGAGATTTGGGGATTACACCGTGTAATTACATTACCTGGAGAGAAAGAAAAAAAAAAAAAAAAAAACCAACCCACAAACCCAACCCAGAGTTGAGTGGAAATTTCCTGTTTAGTGTTGCCAGCGCTTTTCAGCCATTAGTAACACACAACTTCTCATTGTCTTCTCCTGAGGCACAGATGGGCTAATTTTCAGCTACCTGATAATTACACATTGTTTGAAACTGTATCAAAAGCTTCTGTTCCCTCAGGCCTTTCCGGCAGCCTTTCTCACAGCTCACAAAGTCCCCTGCTCGGGACTTCCAAGGTTTGCCCGTAAGTCAGTCCCTCTGTCTATCCGGAAGGCCAGGAGCAGAGCAGCAAAGCCTCTGTGGTCAAGCTTGCCAGGTGCTGTTTCCAAACCAGGTGGAGTGAGTGAAGCTGCACCAAAAGCATCTCCTCGGCTCGATGCCAATATCCGTGGTTAATGTGGGATAATGCTGCAGCCAACGTTTCCGCTGCGGTGCGCGTGGGGATGCTGCTGTCCTGGGGAAGCTAAGGACAAAGCAGCTGGAGGTGCTGCACAGCAGCATGACAAAGGGTGAGTCTCAGTGGTTCTTGNCCTTGGGTGATTTCCATGGGCAAGAGGCTGTCCTTGGGTGATTCTCCCCCTCTACTCCTCTCTGGTGAGACCCCACCTGGAGTGCTGTGTGCAGTTCTGGAGCCCCTATTACAAGAAGGATATAGATGTGCTGGAGTGTGCCCAGAGAAGGGCCACGAGGATGCTCAGAGGGCTTCCTGATCCCCAAGTCCACAGGATTGTCACAGAATCTCAGCATGGTAGGGGTTGGAAGTGACCTCTGGAGCTCATCCAGTCCAGCCCCACTGCTAAAGCAGGGCACCCACAGCAGCTTGCCCAGCAGCACAATGTACAGGTGGGTCTGAAAGCTCTCCACAGGAGGAGACTCCACAACCTCTCTGAGAAGCCTGCTCCAGGCCTCCAGGAGCCTCACACCAAACAGTTTCTCCTCCTACTCAGGTGACACCCCTCATAGGTTCTAGTTTGTGCCCATTGCTCCTTGTCCTGTGACAGGGCACCACTGACAAGAGTCTGGCCCCAGCCTCTTGTCCCACACAGCTCCTTTATCTCTTGCTGAACATTGCTCAGCTCCCTTCTGGGGCTGCTCTTCTGCAGGCTCTCAGCCCCAGGGCTCTCAGCCTTTGCTCCTCCCAGAGCTGCTCCAGGCCCCTCAGCAGCTTTGCAGCCTCCTCTGGGCAATTCCCTGCCTCTCTTGAGCTGGGGAGCCCAGGACTGGCCCCAACACCCTGGAGTTTACAGAGGCTGTTTTCTCAGCTTGTTCAAGGCTGCCCAGTGGGAAACTGCAGAAAGCCTCACTCAGATTTTCTGCCTTCCCCTCATCAAGCAAACCTGTTGCCTTATCAAAGAAGGAGATTAATCTGGATTGATGTGGCTGGCTCTTGACAAACCCATGTGCTTTGATTTTATTTATCAGTTTGCATCTTACAACTTGCTCATTTAAGACTTTCTTCCAGCCTCTTTCAGGGAATTGAGATGGAGATGATTTTATTTTTAATAAAACCTTTTTTTTTTTTTTTTCCCCCTCCTGCTTTCAAAGTATCCTCTTTAAAGAGAGTTGCTTCTCTCATCTCCAGGGACCTCTACACCTTCCTAAGTTTTAAAGTCAAGCACCAAGAGTTCAATGTCCTTGAGTGCATTCCATCAGATCCTCTTGTGTTGAATACATTTGCCATACCCAGATGGCTTCACACTTCTTTCCCCTTGCTGGTCTTTCTCTACAGCTCTCTTCAAAGCCTGATTTGTGAAGTTCCCTCCACAATTAACCTTTCATAAAGACTGAAGCAAGGGAGATGGGACAAATTCCTGCTTTGGGTTCTCTCCTTCCCCAGACACATCTTTAGTACTTGAAAGGACCTGCAGGAGAGCTGGGGAGGGACTTCTGAGAAGGGCTTGGAGTGATAGGATGAGGGACAGTGGCTTTGAGCTGGGAGAGGGGAAATTGAGAGTGGAGATGAGGAAGAGGATGGGGAGACACTGGCAGAGGTTGAGGGTGGTGAGACACTGGCACAGGTTGCCCAGGGAGGTTGTGGAGCACAGAATCACCCAATGTGATCAAAGATCACATTGGGTGATTCTGTGCTCCACAACCTCCCTGGAGGTGTTCAAGGCCAGGTTGGATGAGCCCTTGAGCAACCTGGGCTGGTGGGAGGTGTCCCTGCCTATGGCAGAGGAATTGGAACTGGATGATCTTCAAGGTCCTTTCCAACCCAACCCATTCTATGATCTTGCTGCTCTCATTTTACATTTTGCAGACCCTTGCTGGTTGCCTCCAAACCCTTGTCTCTGTGTGTGTGCAGCCCTTAGCCACTCCAGTGCTGTGTACCTGTGCATTCCCCTCTCTTTTCCCCCCAGGCATGTGCCTGCTTCAGCTTTCCATACCATCTTCCCCTCCAGCTTCCAGCCCCTGCTGCTGCTGTAATGCCATCTAATTATGCTTCTTATCAGCTTTCACAGGGGAGCAGTTTGCTGTTGTGCACCATCTTTGTTCTCTTCTGGGAGCTGCTTGTCCTCATACGTTTCCTTACCACGTATTTTCCATCCAGGAGAAAGCTTCTCTGCCGCTTCCCTCATCTCTGTCAGATGCTCATTATTTTGTTATTTCTGTTCTTCTGTCTCACTGTGCTGCTGGGAAGAGACACTCAGGTTATACATAGCTTCCTCTAGTCCCAAATCTCTTGAGATGTAAGTTAAGGACCAGCTTGATAAGGCTGCAAAACTGAAGCTCCTAAAATCCTGCTGGCAGTGGTCCCGGGTGGGACTGACTGAGCATTGCTGCAGAGAGTGAGTTGCTTGGGGAAAAAGATCCAGAACTGGGCCAGTTGGTCCATGTTGGATAGTGTGCAGGAAGTGAGGCTCTGCAGCAGGGCACCCCCAGACCCTGCTATCTCCTGGAGTGATTTCTGATGTTCTCCATGCACATGGAGGGCTGCAGCAGCTCTGCTCTGAGGACAGGCTACAAGAGTTGGGGCTCTGCAGCCTGGAGAAGAGAAGGCTTCCTGGAAACCTTAGAGTAGCCTTCCAGTATCTGAAGGGGGCTACAGGAAGGCTGGGGAGGGACTATTGACAAGGGCTTGCAATGACAGGACAAGGGGAATGGGTTTGAAGTGTCAGAGGGGAGATTGAAAGTGGATGTTAGGAGGAAGTTGTTTGCAGTGAGGGTGGTGAGACACTGGCACAGGTTGCCCAGGGAGGTTGTGGCTGCTCCCTCCCTGGAGGTGTTCAAGGCCAGGTTGGATGAGGCCTTGAGTGACCTGTACTAGTGGGAGGTGTCCCTGCCTATGGCAGGGAGTTGGAACTGGATGATCCTTGAGGTCCCTTCCAACCTTCCCATTCTATGATTCTA
>WBNM01010614.1:0-11253 GCA_013399055.1 Ramphastos sulfuratus | reverse complement strand
TGACATTCTGTGATTCTGTAACAGGGTCCAGGGTGGTGGTTTCTCACCTGAAATCCCAGAGGTGCCACAGCCAGGCAGGAGCTGCAGCCCATTCCACAGAGCATTTAGATGTCTCTACTGTGGAGAAAACTGGCTATGCTGACTCTTGTGCTCACTCTTAACCTCAGACTTATTCACAGACTGGCTTGGGTTTGAAGAGACCTCAAAGATCATCTAGTTCTGACCATCATGCCATGGGCTCAAGGCCTGAACTCTTCCATGAATGGGGCATTCACAGTTCCTCTATGCAACCTGTTCCAGTGCCTCACCACCCTTCTGGGGAAGAATTTCTTCCTAAAGTCTAATTTAAATTGAGTTTCTCCCAGTTTGAAGCCATTGCCCCTTTCATTCCATGTCTTTGTTAAAAGTCCCTTCTCCAGCTGTCCTGCAGCCTGGAAGGCTGCTCTAAGGTCTGTTCTCCAGACTGAACAACCCCAGCTCTCTCAGCCTGTCTTCATAGGAGGTGCTGCAGCCCTCTAATCATCTTCATGGCCTCCTTTGGACCTGCTCTAACAGTTTCATGTCCTTGTCTTGGGGGTCCAAGAGCTGCACAGAGTATTCCAGGTGGTGTCTCAGAAGAGGGGAGTTGCCCTGCCTTCAAAAAATTAGAAACTTTGATTGATTCTCACTTTCCCATCTCTTTTTTTTTTTCTGGTGAAGAATTAAGGACACCACATTTGTGCTGAGACTGTGTTCTGAAAATGCACAAATCCTCAAATCCTCAGAGAAACTTACCTGGAAAAGAAACTAATCTTGAACAAATAGTGTGATGTAACAATCTCAGGAATTAAATGTTCTGTCTAAAATCTCTGCCAGGTCTATCTGGTTGTCAGCAAAACATCCCAGTTCCCCTTTCATTTCCCACCTTCTTTGTATCATTATGTTGAGTATTTTTTCCCCTATTATACTGTTTCACTCCCTTCACAACATTTTCCTTAGGAAAGAGACAGTTGTTAGATACTTTAGAAAGCAAAAAATGACTGTGTTCAAATGCCCCTGGGAAATGAAAGACATAAGCATGCAGGAGGTAAAGTTTTTAGCTCAGTTAAAAATGTAGTTTACTCTTTGTATTTCAACTATTGATATTGAGAAGGTTTCTAAATGGGGAAATTCTTCACCCATGTTGGAATGCCCTTCAAAATCCAGCCTGGAAAAGAGGCAACAGGTACAGTCTCCCCACATGATCCGAGGGAAACAGAAGCTGCTGCCCTTCTAGAGCAGCACAAAGAGAAAGGCATGAACTCTCAGGCACTGTGACAGCCAAATTTAAGTTGCAGAACGTCTTCTAGGGTACCCCAAAATAAAAATGGTCACCAGGGGAGGACATGTGGCCACAGAGGGACTTTGTAGGCTGCAAAGGCAGAAATGCTCCCAGGGGACTTGGCCACAGACAGACCTTTTTGTAATTGCACAGAGATGAAGCAATGTAAAACATAGCAGAGAATCCCAGCTTGGTGGGGTTGGAAGGGACCTTCTGGAGATCATCTAGTTCAGCCTCTTGCTAAAGCAGCGTCACCCACAGCAGGCTGCAGAGGATGACAATGTCCAGGTAGATTTGCAATCTCTCCAGAGAAGGAGACACCACGACCTCTCACGGCAGCCTGCTCCATGTCTCTGACACCCTCACAGCAAAGAGGTTTTTTCTCATGTTCAGATGGAACCTCTTGGCTTCCATTTTGTGGCTGCTGCCTCTTGTCTTGTTGCTGGGCATCACTAAAGAGAGTCTAGCCCCATCCTGCCCAGCCTGATGTGGTTGGAAGTGTCCCTGCTCACTGCAGGGGAATTGGACAAGATGACTTTTGAGGGTCCCTTCCAACCCTGTGCAATCTGGGAATCTGGGAATCTTCCTGATGCTCATCCTTTAGATACTGATCAGCACTGAGAAGATTCCTCTCAGGCTGCTCTTCTCCAGACTGAACAGCCCCAGGGCTCTCAGCCTTTCCTCCTCACAGAGATGTTCCAGCCCCCTCAGCATCTTTGTAGCCTTCCGTGGACTCTCTCCAGTAGTTCCCTGTCTTTCTTAAACTGGGGAGCCCAGAACTGGACTCAGTACTCCAGATGTGGCTTCACTAGGGCAGAGCAGGAGGGGAGGAGATCCTCCCTCGACCTGTTGGCCATACTCTTTTTCATGGGCCACAGGACACCATTTGCCTTCTTGGCCATGAGGGCAACTTGCTGGCTCATGGTGAACTTGTCCACGAGCATTCCCAGGCCCTATTCTGTAGAGCTGCTTCCCAGCAGGTCAACTCCTCACCTGCCCTGCTGCAGGGGGTTACTCCTCCCCATGTGCAGGACTCCACACTCAGAAAGCTATCCACACCCTCACAATTATACTGATTAATCCTCCTGCTGATGAAGCATTTTCACTTGGTTTCCACCATCTTTCTGTGCACACCAACTCACTGCTTTCTCTGTGCTGAGCACTTCGTAAGGTCAAGACAACATCCAGGGAGACCAAATATTTCTATATAGAGAACTAATTGCCTGTGGAATTAAGTGCACTTGCCTGAGTATCTAGTTCAGCCTAGACTCAATTTAGCTGATTTTCTCTGTCCATCATCCCCATTATTAGGGGCAGTGCAAGCTGCCAGCTGCAGCACTGCCTGGCAGAGGCAGAAACTAATTAACTAATTACGTCGTGAGGATGAGATCCTCCTCCAGAATGTTCACAACCATTAGACACAGACAATCAACTGAACCATCAGAAGCAAGAACTGGTTCCTCCACAAAGCCATCTCACACTCTCCTCCTTGGTTAAAGGAAGTAAGAGAAAGGTAACACACTTTAGGAATCTCTGTTCTCATTAGCCACTTCAAATACAGTCCATGAAGGGAAGGAAGGAAGAGGAAGAGAGAAGAAGGAGAAAAGCCTAATTCCTATTTCACCAAGGAGCAGATATTATTATCATCTAAATTTTGGTTGGGATGTTCATCTAGAGGTCAACTTTGGTTTGAGGCCTATTGCTCAGGCCACAGCACTTCAGCCAGAGACCAAAAGTGAAACCCTTAAAAGGCAAACTGAACAAGATGGGTTTTTTCTCCTCCTTGTGAGGAATCTCAGCCTCATCTTCTTTAAAAGATCTGGAGAGAAAACAATTTCTTCTAATGGATTCTGCTGCAATGACTGTTTTCTGCTTTTTCACAGACCTCCAGATGCATTTCTCAACATCTCATCATTAAGATGGTAACATCAGCAGGATCACCTCTACAGCAGGCTTGACCCAAGACAGAAGATGTGACCCAGGTCAGAATTTGTACACATAGTTAGAAGGAACAGGCTCACCTCATACCTCCTATCTACTCTGTTTTGCTCTGGTGGATTCAGAGTCATTCTTGGTTTACACCTGCAAGAGACAGCAGCCATGCTGCTGGCCCAGTAGATCACCAGATGTCCTTGGGAAATCAGTTTTTAGACTCAAAATAGCTCTTTGCAGAAGGCCTCCAAAGAATCCCCAATAAACAAACAAACAAACAAACAAATAAATAAAGGAAGCATTTACTTACTGATTGCTTTAAACAGTTCAGCAATGTTACAACCACTCTTTGCACTGGTTTCAAGGTAAATTGCACCTATGGATTCTGCATATTTTTTGGCATCCTTCAGAGGAACCTCCCTGCAAAGAAAATAAATAGAAATTTACAAGTCTAAGAAACCAAATTTTAAGACAATAATTTAATTTTTTGGGGGAAAAAAAAATCACCAACAGCTTACTCAGAAAAATGTTAATATGATCCTCACAGAATAGTGGGGGTTGGAAGTGACCTCTGGAGATCATCCAGTCCAACCCCCCTGCTAAAGCAGGGTCACCCACAGCAGGCTGCCCAGGATCACAATGTCCAGGTGGTTTTGAAGTTTCTCCAGAGAAGGAGACTCCACAACCTCTCTGGGCAGCCTGTTCTAGGGCTTTGTCACCCTCACAGTGAAGAAACTTTTCCTTATGTTTACCAGGAACTTTCTGGGTTCCAGTTTGTGTCTGCTGCCCCTTGCCCTGTTGTTGGGTAANCCCTGTTGTTGGGTAACATTGAAAAGAGTCTGACCCCATGTTCTTGCCCCTCACCCCTTAGATATTGGTGAGCATTGAGAAGATCCCCTCTCAGGCTGCTCTTCTCCAGGCCGAACAGCCCCAGGGCTCTTAGCCTTTCCTTCTTACAGAGATGCTCCAGGCCCCTGAGCATCCTTGTAACCTCCACTGGACTCTATCCAGTAGTTCCCAGAGGAACTGGACCCAATACTGCAAAAGTGGCCTGACTAGGGCAGAGTAGATGGGGAGAAGAACCTCCCTTGACCTGCTGGCCACACATGTACCCCAGGTGACCATTTGCTACCTTGGCCACAAGAGCACATTGCTGGCTCACGGTGAACTTATTGTCCACCTGCACTCCCAGACCCTACTCTGCAGAGCTGCTTTCCAGCAGGTCAACCCTTAAGCTGCAGTGGTGCAGGGTTGTTATTCCTCCCCAGCTGCAGGACTTTACACTCACACTGTAGTCCCAGTGTTCTTTTTATGGCAGTTAGATCATGAGATTGAAAATGTCAGAATTTCAGCAATGAGAAGTCTGCAGACTTCTTGGGCTTGCTGCTGGATCCATGGCTTGTGAAAAGGGAGATTATTTAAATCAGAATCCATTTCTTTGGTTTCCTAACTTGACCCCGATAAGAACAGTGTTAAAACACAACAGAACAGACATTCAACTCTGCTGATCCAAGCAGCAACCATCTCTGCCCACATCAAATGTTTAAGCAAGGTAAGGTATGACTGTGGTTAGAAGAAAATGATAAGAGCATTGTAGATCTAAGAGGAAAAGTGGGAGGTTGGACTGGGTGATCTCCAAAAGTCCCTTCCAACACACATGACTCTGTGATCCTGTGATTTCAACACTGAAGTCTCAGCTCCTCTCTTTGAAACTACTTTTTAATAACCTGTCAGAAGGACAGGACACAAATCAGAAGGAAAAGTCTATTAGTGCTACTTAAACATATGCCAAACGCCCACCAGTCCTAAAGCTGGCAGTACTGGAACAAAGCAGGATCTACTCTCAACAAAATTGCCTGTAAAATTCCTTCAAAGTGGAGAAGAACTTGGCTTCAACAGAGTGCCAGTAACTACTGATTGACAGCACTGAGGAAGGTAGCACAGTCCCTTAGCATCCCAAATCCATCTTGGCAGCTCAAAACCAAACTTGAGATGCTAAACGTGGAACAAGAGGACACAGCCTCAAGCTGTGCCAGGGCAGGTTTAGGCTGGATGTTAGGAAGAAGTTCTTCACAGCAAGAGTGATTGGCATTGGAATGGGCTGCCCAGGGAGGTGGTGGAGTCACCATCCCTGGAGGTGTTTAAAAGGAGGCTGGATGAGGCATGGTTTAGTTAATTGGCAGCTGTTAGGTGATAGGTTGGACTCGATGATCTCAAAGGTCTTTTCCCACCTGGTTGATTCTGTGAGAGTGATGATAAGAAATAGTGCCAGTCACCTCCCAAAGGAAGAAAGTCATCTCTTATTGCTTCCATTCATTCCTCCTCACCTTATCTCCTAGAGCCACACAGGTGGCAGAATCAAACATGACCCAGGTCAGCCTGTCCTCTTCAGCATCTATCCACATGGATCTGTAAAGCAGCTGTCTCTCTGATATCTAGCAAAACATCTGCTAGAACATCCACAAAACTAAAGAGAGGTCACCAAAAAAAAAAAAAAAAAAAAAGCACAGGAGCAGCTTGCTCCTGTGTGCTCCCATCATCTCAGTTTGAAACTCTCCCTACCCAAGGGCATGTGTGTTTTCTGCTCACTGGAAAACAATCTGATAAACTGGTGACATGTTTCACCTAAAATCATTTTTACTGAAGTCAACCTGAAGACATGAAGCAGGCAGAGAATGCAAACAGCTGCATGCATTGCATAAACAATTACATTCCTGGGAGAACTGTGAAAACACATCACGTAGGAGGGAGTCTGCTCTCTTATTTCTCCACCAAAATCTCTTTAGCAGGACATCCACAAGATGACTTTAGAAAGAAAAAAAACAGCTGGGGGATGCAGGAATAATAACTGCACAAAAAAAACCCCACTGTCAAAGGTATTTGTAATAATGAAAAGGGGGAAACAAAAATCCTTAAAAGAAGAAGAAGAGGAGGAGACATGAGCTTACAGAGGACAATGAGGACCATGCAAGCATCAGAACATTTTGTGCATGGAATCTCTGTGCAGGCTGAACAGGAGCAAGAAGCAGATGATCATCATTGATACTGCTTAAGGATAATGTGGTGGGAAGATCAGAGTTGGTCTGTGAAAAATGCCAGTATTACAGAATCACAGAATCTGGTTGGAAGAGACCTTGAAGATCATCTGGTCCAACCTTTGACCCAGCACTACACCAGGCATCCCTAAGTGCTATGGCACTTGAAAACCTCCAGGCATGGTGGCTCTACCACTGCCCTGGGCAGACCACTCCAATGTTTGAGAACCCGTCTCACACCATTTCTGGGGTGCAGGTTTCTCTTCATGTCCTCAAGTTAACCTTCCTCTGGTGGCACAGCATAGAAAAGTTTGGTGCCATGGCAAATGCTACCAAAAGCAGAGAGAGGGCTGGTTATGGATTTATTGCAACTGCTGCCATTTGCCACCCGCTCCACAGTTATTATCCTGGATCTAATCAGGCACTTGTATCGCTGGGGGCACTTCAGCACTAAATTTAAACTGACTCTCAGGGCAGCTGAAAGCTCCAGATCTGTGCTAGTTGGGCTTGGCCATTATTTTTATTATTGTCCTTTCCTCTTTTCTCCTACTTTCTATTTGTAAACCTTTAGTTCTGCCTCATAGGAGGACTGAGTTTCACCACGTTGACAAGCATATCAGATCATGTAGGAGATACACAATGATGCTATACCATGAGGGAAAACTTCTGTGTGAGGACAAACTTCCTTCTTTTGAAGGTGGCAGAGAACTGGAACCAGCAGCCCAGAGAAATTGCAGAGCCTCCTTCTCTGGAGAGCTTTCAAACCCACATGGACATTGCCATCCTAAGCAACCTACTGTGGGTGACCCTGCTTTAGCACTGGGGTTGGACTGGATGATCTCCAGAGGTCACTTCCAACCCCCACCAATCTGTGACTCTGTGATGGTGTGACCTGTGTGCCCAATTCCTAGCCCAGCAGAAACCAGAAGTCCTCTAGCTTCGGGGCTTGTTCAGGTTGCACACAAAGGAGTGGCTCACAGCTTTGTGTTTGCTCATGACTGTTAGTGGTGGTGGAACAAAAAAAACCCAAACCTTAAAAAACCACACAGGTCCAGCTCTTGGATATGCCTTGATTGAATAAAACCCTGCATCACCTACTTGCTTCAGGGCTCTAGGGAACCTAAGGGTATATCTCAAAGTCCTAAGAGGAAGAGATCAAATATGGCTATTGAGTCTGTACTAAGAGTTAAAGCAAGAAATAGCATTGTGGACTGACACAAAGACAGCAGGATGTGCTTCTATTTCCAGAGAGGGTAAATGCAAACTCAAAAATAGAGCTAACAAGCAGAAAAGTGACTCTGGTTTACTCTCATCCCAAACAGCATCATCTCAGTTCTTCTGCAGGAGGCTGGATTCAACCCTCCCCTCTTTGACCCAGTAAGTTCTTTGCTTCACACTAGTGCCAAGTTTCACTTGAGGCTATGCTCATAAAAAAACCCAAAATACACTTTCTGCATCCACTATTATAAGACATTTTTCTACCTCAGACACATACTTCCAGCTTCCCCACCAAGGTTTTGCTCATGGTTTTGCTCATGGCTTAATACATGCTGCACCTTCTACCATGAACTGAAGGGGGGAGAAGAAAGGAGAATATTTTTCCATTCCAAATGATTCAGCAGCTAAAGGGTGTAGATTGTGCAAACACACAGGAAGGGCACTAAGAGAGGTAAAAAAGGTACACTATTAAACTGTGCTGCTGCTGGTGAGGTTGTATGGTGGTAGAACCACTGGGGCTAGGAACAGTTCATAGAGTCTTGCACCTGGGAAAGAACAACCCCATGGACCAGTACAGGTTGGGGATTGATCTGTTGGAGAGCAGCACAAAGGAGAGGACTTGAGGGTCTTGGTGGATAGAAGGGTACCAGTGAGCCAGCAATGTGGTGTAGTGGCCAAGGAGGCCAATGCCATCCTGAGGTTTCTTAGAAGGGCTGTGGTTAGTAGGTTGAGAGAAGTTGTCCACCCTCTCTACTCTGCCCTGATGAAGCCATGTCTGGAATATTGTATCCAGCTCTGTGCCCCTCAGAGAACTGCTTGAGAGAGTTCAGTGACGAGCCACAAGGATGCTGAAGGGAATGGAACATCTCCCTTATGAGGAAAGGCTGTGGCAGCTGGGGCTCTTTAGTTTGGAGAAGAGTGAGGGGTGACCTCATTCACAATTATAAAGATGTGAGGAGTGAGTGTGAAGAGGACAAAGCCAGGCTCTGCTCAGAGATGCCCAGTGATAGGAGAAGGGGCAGCAATGGGTTGCAAGCTGGAGCAGAGGAGGCTCCATGTGAACATAAGGAAAAACTTTTTCGCTGTGCAGGTAACAGAGCACTGGACCAGGCTGCCCAGAGAGGTTGTGGAGTCTCCTTCTCTAGAGACATTCAAAACCTGCCTGGATGCATTCCTGTGTGACCTGTGTGATCCTGCTCTGGCAAGGGGGGTTGGACTGCATGAGCTTTCAAGGTCCCTTCCAACCCCTAATGTTCCATGATTGTGTGATTCCACGAAATAATGGATTATAACAACACAGAACAATATACACATAAATAAAATTATTACTATGTATTAGAACAATTAAATAAATCAGTTGCCTGAAGGCAGGAAACTATATATGTAGTGCAACCAAAGCACAACCACCAATAGCCATGTTACCTGACATCAGAAAGATCACATTTGTTTCCAGCAATAGCCACTATAATGTCTTCAGGCCCATGTTGCTTTAGTTCTTGCACCCACTTCTTCAAAGTATTAAACGAATCCTAGGTCAGAGGAAGAACAAATAATAAGCAAGCAGCCTATTCTCCATTGTGGCATTTACTTGGTTTATTTATTTTGGCTATTTAAGTTAGAGGAAAAGGCAATAATGATGTTATAGCTCACAAGACCAGAAGATGATGGCTGCACCTATGTAAACTGCTTTTCAAAATGTAGGTATTAAAATTAAGTCTTGACCTTAGACACTTCTCCCTTTTACCCCCCTGAATGTTTTGCTTACATTGCCAGTGATGAACAAACTACCACAGCTCTTTTTAGTGTGGCTAGTTGCTAATTTCCTTCATCTGTCTAGTTGCAGCTCCTGCCCACTGCATTATCATCTCAACAACTGTCATATTTTTGCTATCATCCAGAAGAGCTTTCAGAGACCTCCTCCCCACTGCACTTCCACATCTGTGAGTTGGTAAAGCTCCGTTTACTCATTTTGAAACCAAAGAGACAGGTGACAATTCACTTGGCTTTTCCTCTCCAAGTACAACATTCAAACACTTTTTGATGATAGAATCATAGAATACTTTGGGTTGGAAGGAATCTTTACAGGTCATGCAGTCCAAACCCCTGTGGTCAGCAGAAACATCTTCCCCAGAGCCCCAAACACCTCACCTGAAATGCTTCCAGGGATGGAATATGTACCACTTCTCTGGACAACCTGGGCCAGTGTCTTGCCACCTTTATTGCAATAAGCTTCTTCCTTCTCTCTAGTCTAAATCTCCCTCTTTCAATTTACATCCATCACCTCTTGTCCTGCCACAACAGCCCCTGCTAAAAAGTCTGTCCCTATCTTTCCTGTAGGCCTCCCTTAAGGCCACAAGAAGGTCTCCCTGGAGCCTTCTTTTCTCCAGCCTGAACAACCTCAACTGTCTCAGCCTGTCCTCAGAGCAGAGGTATTCCAGCCCTTGGGCCATTTTTGTGGCTTCCTCTGGCTCCACTCCAACAGGTCCATGTCTTTCCTGTGCTGAGGACTCCAGAGCTGCACTCAGCACTGCAGGTGGGGTCTCACCAGAGTGGAGCACAGGGGCAGAATCCAGCTTTCTTATAGGCCCCTTTAGGTACTGAAAAGCCATGATAAGACCTCTCTGGAGCCTTCTCTCCTCCAGGCTGATGCAACCTACCTTTTAATAGTAAATTTTCTATTTCTTTCCACTAATGAACTAACAGCATTAAAATCACTTTGCTCCTAGAGATGCTAATTATAACACGCGGCTGAAATTTTTACTGAAACTCAAACTGAGCTCCCAGATAGATTTTAAACCTTTATTTATTTATTTATCTATCTGTCTTTGGAAATGCACCTAAGAGCTATCTCTGGATCACCTCTATCAGTGTCACAGAAGGGAGAAGACTATCAGTCATCTAGTTAAAAAACCCTTGACATCCATTCTGCTTTAATGATCAATGCAGATTATTAAGCATCAGAAAGTGACATACACATTGACCTCCCTATTTTCTCCTCTTCTGAGACCTGTTCCACCTAAGCTTGGAGAAAGGCTGGCAAAATAAAATCCTATCCTTATAATGCATTGCAAGATCAACTGTAAGATATTTATAGCTCTCTACAACTACCTGAAAGGAAGCTGGAGCAAGGTGGGGGTTGGTCTTGTCTCCCTAGTAACTGGTGATAGGACAAGAGGAAATGGCCTCAAGTTACACCAGGGGAAGTTCAGGTTGGATGCTAGAAAAAATGTCTTCACTGAAAGGGTTCTCAAACACTGCAACAGGCTCCCCAGGGAGGTGTTCTAATCCTCATCTCTGGAGGTGTTTCAAAAATGCAGAGATGTGGTGATGAGGGTCATGGTTTAGCAGCAGACTTGGTAAAATTAGATAATGGTTGGACTTGATCCTAGAGGTCTTTTCCAACCAAAACAGTTCTGATTCCATATTTACATTCAACATAAGTATCATTCCAGCATGAGTCACTCTTCTTCATCTCCTCTTGGCAAAGCAGCAAAGGAGACAAGCACTGCTGTGCAACAGTGGCCACCATCATCAGCCACAGATCATTACACTAATGCACTGGAGAACCAGCCCAACCCTCTCAGCCTAGCAGTAAATAATTCAATTGGCAAAAAAGGAATAAAATGTGAGTGAACTGTCAGGACCATCCAACCACTAACACCTCCTCTATCGCAGCTTTGTCAGCAGGAGTTTCTCTCAAAAAGCAGCTAAACCTTCCAGCCTCCTCTGCCTGAGAAATGAGCCAGAGCAGGTTAGGATCTGAAAAAA
>WBNM01010613.1:10116-21126 GCA_013399055.1 Ramphastos sulfuratus | reverse complement strand
TACACCCTGGAGGTGTTCAAGGCCAGGTTGGATGAGGTCTTTAGTGAGCTGTACTAGTGGGAGGTGTCCCTGCCTATGGCAAGGGGTTGGAACTAGATGATCCTTGAGGTCCCTTCCAACCTTACCATTCTATGACAACCTCAGTACTTGCTGTGAGACACCAGGGATGCTCACCAGAACCAGGTCCCACAGTGCTCATCCCAGAGGCACCTCAAGGTGTTGCAGTGCCACTGAGTCAGGCTGCAGGACTATAAAGATGAAGGCAGAGCCCTCCTTGCTGCCAGGTGCCTGGGGAACTGCTCCAGAGTAATTCCCCAAGGGACACTTCAAAGCCAGCACAGCTCTCCAAAAACCCATCACACACAAAGCTCAACATCCAGCCCTGCACCTGACCAAGGCATCTGGAGGCATCCAGAGCAGGAGCAGCCTGCAAAGATCTGGAAAACCAAACAGCCACTCCTGGGGAGTGCTTTTGGCACAGGAAAGCACACTCAGAGCAGGACCCATGTCTGAGAGGAACCCAAGGTGCTTGGGTCCCTGGAGGTGTTCAAGGCCAAGTTGGATGAGACTTTGACCATCCTGGTCTAGTGGAAGGTGTCCCTGCCCATGGCAGGAATGTTAGATCTAGATGATCTTTGAGTTCCCTTCCAAGCCAAACCATTCTGAGTCTCTTCCTAGCTGGCCACTAGCACAACTTTTCCACCATATCTCTGTATTTTATATTTGTCTCCTCTTTCCCTCCCCCCCTCTTTTTTCTTCTTCAAATTCTCAGCAAAAGGAACTTTTACTGTCACAGTTGCTGTATGGCACCAGCCATGCAAATAAACCACTGCTCCTGTAAGCCTGTCTCAACTTCCTTCAGGCAGAACAAGCCAAAGTGAGTGGGTTTCTGTCCTTTTCATCAGAAAGATGCTGTTAAATGCAGTCCAGATCTAGGAGAGGTCCTGCACTGCACACTTCCCAGCCTCCTGGACAGCCTGCCTGCAGAATCTGTGCCCTCCTGCACATCAGCCCCCATGAGATAACACTTCAAGGCTAAGAGGCTGACTAATGGCTGTGAATTATGAGTGTGAATAAACCTTAGTGCTATTAAAATACCACAACTCATAAACTCCTGATAGAATGGGAGGAAAGAAAAGATGAAATCCTATACACTTGTTACCATTGGGAGATGGCATTCCCAGTTTACAGACAGGTAGTTCACTTATTTCATAGAAGAACTACTACTAGTAGTAATAATAATAACAACAATAACAATAATAGCAATAATAATAACAATATTAACAATAATTTAGGCAGAAAATCCAGCTAAAGGCACAGGGAAGGCTTCTTTGGAAACTGGAATGACAGCTTTTAAACAGAGGTCACCCTACAAGGTGCCTGTGAAATGTTTAAAACACAGACTGGGGTTAAATTCTGCTCTTTTGCTTAAACAAGGCTTTGGTTTCAACAGGGCTATGGAGAAGAGGGGATTGAGCAAACAGAGTTGTAGGTCAGATGTGTGACAGTGCAGGTCAGTGCACAAACACAGCCTGGGCCAGGAAGCTGCCTTACAGATTCTGCTGTAGATAACCAACACACTTCAGGGTTTGTTTACACCCGGGAACAAGACAGTTTGTGTCTTCACACCTACCAGCTCAGCTCAATTAATTTGACTTAATGACTCCAAGTGCTGAAAAGCCCTGAAAAATGAGGAGCTTGATGTCCTATAAACTTTNGGTCTAGGCTGGATGTTAGGAGGAAGTTCTTGACAGAGAGAGTGATTGGCATTGGAATGGGCTGCCCAGGGAGGTGGTGGAGTGCCCATCCCTGGAGGTGTTCAAGCAAAGCCTGGCTGGGGCACTTAGTGCCATGGTCTGGTTGATTGGCTAGAGCTTAGGGATAGGTTGGGCTGGGTGAGCTTGGAGCTCTCTTCCAACATGCTTAGTTCTATGATTCTATGAACTCCTGAACCAAGCTACAGCCAGCCAGACATTGAGCAACTCCAATTTATCATCATGTCTGCAAAGATCCCAGAACATCAGCCTAGGAGCTCCCAGCATTTCAGTCAAGACAGGTTTGGTCTCCATTTCCTTATCACCAGGAACACAGAGGAGAGGCACAAGGCAGAAGTTCTGTTCACAGACAGCACTGACCACAAAGAGTCCAGACAAGTCCAGCAGGTTCTTACCCCTACAGCTGGGAAAAGGCTGCACACATTTAGTAACCACAGGCATCTTCTGGTTTAGCAGTCAGAGAATCACAGGCTGGTTTGGCCTGAGTTGGAAGGGACCTTAAAGATCATCTAGTTCCAACCCCTCATGGGCAGGGACATCTCCTACTACACCAGCTTGCTCAAGGCCCAGTTCAACCTGGCTTTGAACACTTCCCAGCTGGCAGTCTTCACACCTTCCCTGGGCAACCAGCTCCAGTGCCTCACCACTCTTGTGGAGAAAAAGTTCTTCCTAATGTCTCCTCTAAAGCCAACTTCTGCCAGTGTGAAGCTGTCACACTCATCCTGTCACCACAGGAACTTTAATCACAGAAGGATAGAATGGTCTGGGTTGGAAGGGACCCCCAAAGCTCATCCAGTCCAACCCCTCTACACTCAGCAGGGACATCCTCAACTAGATCAGGTTGCCCACAGCCCTGTCCAGCCTCACCTTGAATATCTCCATGGATGGAGCCCCAACCACCTCCCTGAGCAACCTGTTGCAGTGTTCCAGCACCCTCCTGGTGCTGAACTTGTTCCTCACATCCAATCTAAATCTACTTTCCTCTCATTTCCAACCATTGCTTCTGGTCCTGACCCTGCAGGCCTTTGCAAACAGTCCCTCTGCAGCCCCCTTGCAGACCTTTTCAGGTACCAGCAAGTCACTGTTAGGTCTCCCTGGAGCCTTCTCTTCTCCAGGCTGAACAAGCTCAGCTCCCTCAGCCTGTCCTCACAGCAGAGGTGTTTAGGCCAGGTCAAAAATGCTTCAAACCAACCAAAAAGAAACTCTTCTGAGGCACTTTGAATTGACTAAATAAATACACAGCTAAGCTCCTACACTACTGCTCTGATATTCAGCCAGGGCAGGCAAGCCAGTCCCTGATACTCTACACTCAGAGTAGAAAAATGTGGATGTTTCCCAAACTGTGGATACCAGACACCACTTTATGCCTATGTATAAATATTTATGCTCAGAAATCTGCAACTTTCCCTCTTCACTTCAGAGGCTGAAGTACAGTAACACTGTAAGTGAATAAATATCTAAGGCTCTGTGAACTCCAACTCACTCCCAGGCTGACCTAGTTCTTTGGTAAATAAGCTTTTTGCAAGCCCTTTCTCTGCTGAGAGCCCTGGCCTTGGAAATACCTTAAACATACAGTTTAACCTTGTTTTCTTTGCCAAAAAAAAAATAGGTGGAGTGCATGGATGTGTTCCTGGAATCCAGGCAGCTCACACAGCCATTCAGATGGGAGCCTCTCTGCTATTCCTCCCTCTAATTAAAAGGGAAAAATGAAGGTTTAACAGCCAAAGAGAAAGTAAAACCCGCAGAAAAGCAAACATCATATTTGAAATCAGAAAGCCAGCAGAAAACAGCTGATAGGAACAGGGTAGAGTGTTCTGAAAAGGAGGGAAATGAAGATCTCAAAGGCTAGAAACTTAATTAGTCAAGTACTTCATTAGCATGCTTTCATCTTAACTTTCTTAAATCATCCAGTAAACTTGGCACCAAACTGCCAGCACCAACCCCAGGTACATAACATTAATGTGGTTCATTCAGGGAATGAGTTTGCCACTGATCTCTCTCTTGAACACACAGCTCCCAACTCCTCCAGCCCTGCTGTGGCCATCAGCACTCTCAAGTTGCAACCATTAAAGCACAAGTTCCACTTCAGACCTCATTCTCCTAAAAATCCCTGTCAAGGATCACCAAACCAAAGGCATCATTTCCTGATCAACATCTCTGCCCAAGCCTCCAGAAGATGCAAAATGAAATGAAGCCATTACAGAGCAGCTGGTTCAAGTATTTCAAGACTTAATTGAACAACTTCCAAGTTTGGGTCAGTTGACTCCTAATTTTGAAGTGTTAGATATTCACAGGATCACAGGATGTCAAGGGTTGGAAGGGAACCAAAGAGATCATCCAGTCCAACCCCCCTGCCAGAGCAGGACCAGACAATCTAGCTCAGGGCACACAGCAACACATTCAGACAGGCTTTGAAAGGCTCCAGAGAAGGAGACTCCACAGCCTCTCTGGGCAGCCTGTGCCAGGGCTCTGGGACCCTTCTAGGCAAGAAGTCCCCCCTTGTGTTGAGCTGGAACCTTCTGTGCTGCAGCTTCCATCCATTGCTCCTTGTCCTATCCCAGGCAGCAAGTGAACAGAGTCTGTGTGTCCCCCTCCCCGATCCCCAGGCCTCAGATAGTTATAAACATTGATTAAATCCCCTCTCAGCCTTCTCTTCTGCAGACTAAGCAGCCCCAGGTCCCTCAGCCTCTCCTCACCAGGCAGTGCTCCAGTCCCCTCATCATCCTCGTAGCCCTCCCTTGGACTTTCTCCAGCACATTCCTGTCCCTCTTCAACTGGGGAGCCCAAAACTGAAGGCAGTACTCAAGATGAGGTCTCACCAGGGCAGAGTATTGCAGGTTAAGTACTTTTTTCAAAGCCAGGCTGGATGGGGCCTTGAGCAACCTGGTCTAGGAGGTGTCCCTGCCCATGGCAAGGGTAGAGGGTGGAACTGGATGATCTTTAAGGTCCCTTCCAACCCAAAGCAGTCTGTGATTCTATCATACAGTTTGCTTTATGTACAACTGACTGAATCCCTCTGCTCTAGCATCAACAGCAGTAAAGCAGGACATGATGGGGATCAGAGCACCCCCACCAAAAAAATCTCCAACAGCTCTAGAGAAATTGTAGTGGCCCTTCTGAAGCTCTCCATGTGTACATTTCTCAGCTCTCAGCCCATTATTGCTCAACCAGCTGAGGTTTCACAGGGCGTTTTCTTCGGCGCGGTACTGACTGCACGCAGGACTGAGATCCCAGAGGTTGAGATCATCTGTGGTGAGGGCAAGAACTTCAGTTTCAACCCCAGTGAAGTCAGAACACACACACACAGACCCTCATTTGGGAAATACAATGAGGTTCTTGACTGTGAACTACCAAACCCTTAGTTCACCTGAACTAACCCCCCCAAAGAGAACAAAACCCCAAACCCAGCGCAGCAGTGTCCTCCCCTGCTCCATTTCTCACACAGTACCACTTAAGTGTCTCAAGCTGTTTGAACTCCAGATCTGCTCTTGACTCACCTCTCACTGCTACGCACACATTTACCAAGGGATGTCAGCCCCAAATAAAGCATCTTAAAAGTTGGGCAGCTGTTGGGTTCCTACAAAAGTGAAGTTCTGCAGCAGCGTGGCAGGAAGGAGAACCTTTTTGACACACACATTTGCAGGAGGCTATGAGCACTGCAGAAACAGGTTATGAGCTATGCAGATGATTTAAAACCATTTCACCTTTGCACAGAGCTCATCCACACATCCTGGATTCCTACAAAAGTGAAGTTCTGCAGCAGCGTGGCAGGAAGGAGAACCTTTTTGACACACACATTTGCAGGAGGCTATGAGCACTGCAGAAACAGGTTATGAGCTATGCAGATGATTTAAAACCATTTCACCTTTGCACAGAGCTCATACACACGTCTGCTTCTACAGAAGGTCTCACATATCACCAGAACATAGAATCATAGAATCAGTCAGGATTGGAAGGGACCACAAGGATCATCCAGTTCCAACCCCCCTGCCATGGCCAAAGACACCTCACACTAGAGGTTGTCAGGCTGGCCACAGCCCCATCCAGCCTGGCCTTAAACACCTCCAGGGATGAGGCTTCCACCACCTCCCTGGGCAACTCCTGCCAGGCTCGCACCACCCTCATGCTGAACAACGTCTTAATAACTTCCAGGCTGACTCTCCCCATTTCTAGCTTGGTTCCATTCCCCTCAGTCCTAACACTCCCTGACACCCTAAGAAGTCCCTCCCCAGCATGAACAGGCACTCCAAGCAGTGGATTCCAAAGAGACAGTGAAGGTCCACAGAGCAGAGCATCTGGGTTGTCTACTATACAAACCTGGAGAGGAAGAGGGTTTCCACCAGCAGCAGGGCTCCAGCTTTTTGCCATTTAGCTATGGGAGGCATCCTTTAATTGGAAAAAAACACACATGCCATCCCTTTCCACAGAAATTTCTCAAAGAACATGGAGTTCTCTGCATTCTGCCACTCCTGGAGGAAAGGGGACCCTTAACACCGCCTGCACACAATGAGTATCCACATGAAGAGGTCATAAAGAGCCCAGCTGCCCTTTATTTAAAATGCCCTTTGCAAAAAAAAAAAAAGATAAAACCAGAAAAAAAAAAAAACAACCAAAAAAATCCCAAACAACTCGCTGTACATTCTTTTTTGAGAGAAGCAGAACCATCAGGAGTCCCACAGCCACAGAATTCAACAGCAGCTCCAGAACCATCAGCATCGACAAAGCCTGAGCGTGGCATTGAGAAGAACCACACTGGTATTGAGTATTGAGCACGAGGTGGAGAACACTGCACAGTTACAATCACAGAGACCAGGATTTCAAGACAGGCTTGCTGGCAGCACAACAGGCTTGGATTTTTAGGAAATACAATCATTATGTACAGCAAAAACACGTGGCCATGAGACCGGCAGCCTTAAACTAAGGCCTTGTTTACACCATTTCTGCTCTGTCAGGAAGGATTTTTGCCTGGGAATGGTTTTTTGTTTTTTTTTTCCTGTTTGTTTGTTTCTTCCAAATAATTAAGCATTTGCAGTTCTCACTGTGAAAAGAGCTATATCCCACCTCTGTATCAACACGGCTATAATATATTCCCACAGGGAAAAGGAATAAGAGAGTACCTTTAGACTGATACAACATTTCCTCAAGTGGAGAAGCTAATATAGCTTTCATTATTCAGTCAAGTTAAAGCAGTATGACTTTTTTCTGTGGTTTTTTTTTTCCCTATTTTATAGACAAGGCCTATGTTTAACAAGCACCAAAAACACTTCAGAGTATTTGGAAGATCAGACAACTGAGCTCTACGTTCTGTAGTGTTCCTCACCATGTCACAGAGAACACTGAACATCAAAATACATTCAAAACTCCCATCAGACCCATGCCATGGTTTACTGAAATGATCCACTTGTTTAACAAACACACCTTTTTGGCAAGAACTGGAATGTATCTACAAAACAGCCCAGAAGAATCCACAACTTACTTAGGCTGCCTTCAGCTGCTCTGCCAGGCTGAGGGGGGAAGTGACCTTTTTGTGGTGCCCTGACCTAAACCCACCCAGTTTTGCAGCACTCCTACATCACAATCCAGGAAGGGAAACAGGAGGCACTAGAAAGCATGAAAAATCTGCTTGTCTGTTGGGGAGACCAGAATAAATATCTGCTTTTAGGAAGTGGGAGAAGGTTGGACTTGGTGATCTTAGAGGTCTTTCCTGACCTTAATGGTTCTACGATTCCAGAACTTGCTTTCAATGCACTGAACTGGAGCAAGGCCTGTTGGGTGCTAAAAAACTGGATAATCCCATGGAATTTAAGGCAAGACTGAACCATAGCAGTAGCTGAGATGCACACTTATGGCATTTTTCTCACTGCAGACACAGCAGCAGTGGAGCTTTCCTAGTTTTCAATGCAGTGTCTTTGTTAAAAGGAGCCCCTACTGCCAATGAGCATCACTCCCCTGTCCCTCTCACAGGAAGCCCTGGAAGAGGTGGCTTCTAAACCATCTGCAGTCACTTCTGGGAGATTAGCTGCAAAGGGGTTTTCAGTTGCCACTTACAAATGGGTGGCTGGACCAATCGGTGATGTGAAAGCCCCAAGGAGACCCATTGTTTTCAGCTGTGATTGTATCAGGCTGGCTGATACAATCTGACTGATTGTATCAAGAACAGGTCCTTCCCCTTTTGAAGGACACAAGGGAGCTCCCAAGACTTAAGTTCAACACTTCAGTTTACCATCTTCTCCAAATTGTCATTAGATATTGGATGCTGCTAAAAGCATCCATTTTTTGACTAAACCACAAGGTTATCATTGCCATTTCAATACACAGAATGAAACTCACACTAAACACTGTTCTTCCAGAGCTGAAGCAGAAAGTTTTTCCTACTTACAACAGAAGAAATTATCAGACTCGTGGTGGGAGTCACACCAGTTAAGTTTGCAGTTGGCCTGATTTAAAAACCCCTTTACACATCATTCCTCAGCTTTTGCTCTCATGTCACAAGATAATTTCAAGTCTTCTTGGGGGGGGGGGGGAGAAGGGAAGTAAAGAAAAAATAAAGTTTCAGGGGTTTTGTGCTAATGTTTAAAGGGCTATGAAAGGAAGATAAGGGAGGTTAAACAAACTCCCTAGATCTTCCAAATGACAGAAGGTGCAGATATCCTCCCACTCCAACCCCTCTGCACACTCAGGAAGAACTACTGGTCTGATGCAGAATTTTAAGGAGTTATAATGCAATCAGATTAAAAGCTCACATTTTATGGATAACTGACCTGTAGAATTTTATCCCAACAAGCCACCACCGTTTCCAGTAAAGAAGGGCCTGACCTTACAGGGCCTCTTGCATTAAAGCCACTCTACCTTCCTAATGCTGCCTGCTGAGCACAGCCTTCCACTCACACACTGGCTTCCCAGGGTCAGCACCTAAACACGGATGAAAAAGGGTATTAAAAACGACTACATATTAGTTAAAAAAGCAATACTGGCCTTTGTCTTTCCTTTTTTAAAACACAGCCCTTAGCTAAGTGGAGGCCACCCCCACGCCTTTCACTTCTGCTAAGCTGGAACTCAAGATTGACAACCTACACAGAAAGTTCAGTGTTTCATGTGGTACATAAAAAGAGCACAAAGTTGTCTTCTAAAAAACAGCATTTGTATTAAAACTCTTCAAACGGATAGACATCTCCTGAATGCACGTCTGGAATTCAAATGACAGTCGTTAGAATTTTCTTGGTACATCACAAAGAGAAGATTTCCTTCTGTGCTGGCTGGAAGTACATCCCACAATAAAACCATAAGGAAAAATGAAAAAAAAAATTAAAAAAAAAGAGGAAAAAATAAAAATTAAAAGAAAATAAAAGCCCACCCCTCCAAAATCCCAAAAGGCTAAATTCTTGTCAATTTGAAGTAAATGAAGGCCGACCTTGCAAGACATGGAAATAACAGTTAAAAGGCTCAGATGGAAATCAGAAATAAATTCCACTAACAATAGGCCCTTTTGTCCTGGCTTGCTCAGCATGATTACTGCAAGGAAACTGTTAAGTAGTTTTTGGGGGTAGCAGATAATGGGATTCTGTGGAGCTTTCACAGGTTGGCACCGGCTGGAACAGCTGAGTTTTGAAGGCACTCTATGGACACAGGGGTGCTGTTGGCCCTGCATCACATATAGGAAGTCTTTGCAGTTTTAGAGAGCTAATCATCAAAATCAGTTATTGCCAACCCAAAGAAAAAAAAAAAACCCAACAACAACAAAAAACCAAACCAAAATAAATCAACAACAACAAAAAAAACAACAAAACAACCCTGGGAACAAAAACATCACCGCTCCCACCCGCCAAGGAACAAGGCAAACATAAAAGGAAATCACACACACATGCACGCCTCAAAAATTGTGCAGATTTGTAACATTTTCACAGCTGATTTAAAAAAACCAAAAAAACAAAAAAACAAAATCAACAGGAAAAAAACCCCAACAAGAAAACAAAACCAAAACAAAACCCAAAACAAAACAAACCAACAACGAACCAAACAAAAACCAAACAGGAGAAACCCACCACGCTACCACTCTCCTGCAAACTCCCATCCGATACAGCAGGTAAACAAAATAGAGAATTATTTCACGGATCATCAGCAGACACTTGCTGCCCCCCCCCCACATCACCCTCCCACCCCCACGGTACTGGCACCAGTGTTTGCTGAGGCACAGTCCCAGTTCAGATGTGCAATTCTCCCGGCCGGGCGCCCCGGCACAGCCACCCCCAACTTTGCATAGCGATCCTCGGGCCGGCGGTGGGGGGCTCCACGCGTGTCTCGGGTGGGGGGCAGATGGGCACCGCTCCCGCCGTTCTTCTCGGCGTGTCCCGGGGGGGCTCGGTCTCCGGGAGGGAGGCTCAGCACCGGCCTCGCCGATCTTCTCGGCGAGTCCCAAGGCGGGGAGGCTCGGCGGTTTTGTGTGTGTGTGTGTGTGTTCGTTCTCGGCCGCTTGCCGAGGGCGGGCTCCGGCCGGGGCTGCGGGGCCGCTCCCGCCGCCGCTCCCCGCCGGCCGCCACCGCCGTGTCCCCGCAGCCAGCCCCTGCTGCCCTCAGAGGATGGCGCAGGAGGAGCAGCACTGCTCGTCCCCGTTGGGCTGCGAGGCGTAGTTCATCTGCCTGACGATCTCCGCGAAGAGCTCGTCCACCGAGGCTTTGTTTTTGGCCGAGGTCTCCATGAAGGGGCAGCTCCACTCCTCGGCCAGGGCTTTGCCCTCCCCGAAGGAGACCTCCCGCTCGCCCTCCAGGTCCACCTTGTTGCCCACCAGGATCATGGGCACCCTCTCGTACCTCTTCACCCGGATGATCTGGTCCCGCATGGGCTTGATGTCCTGGAAGCTCTGCTGGTTCACCAGGCTGTAGACCAGGATGAAGCCCTGCCCGTTCTTGATGTAGAGGTCCCGCATGGAGGCGAACTGCTCGGTGCCCGCCGTGTCCAGGATCTCCAGCACCGACGGCGAGGAGTCCACCTCGATCTCCTTGCGGTAGAAGTCCTCGATGGTGGGGTCATACTTCTCGATGAAGGAGCCCGTCACGAACTGCACGGTGAGGGCGGACTTGCCCACGCCGCCCGAGCCCAGCACCACCACCTTGTACTCCCGCATGGCTCCCGGCGCGCCGCCTCCCTCGGCTCCCGCTCGGGGCTGCCGCTTCCCTCCCGCCCTCACGGCGGGCGGAGAGAGGCAGGCGAAGGAGGGAAGAAGGCAGGGAGGGGAAGG
>WBNM01010612.1:0-49331 GCA_013399055.1 Ramphastos sulfuratus | reverse complement strand
GAGCCCCAACTCTTGTAGCCTATGGTAGGCTAAGTAAAGGCAAAGGGAGCTATTGCATTAGACCATGTGAAAATGTCCCATCGGCTGTGTTTTGTCTTGGTTTCTGTATGAACAGAAGAACAAGGTTGTTATGATTAAACTTAATTTGATGATATAGTTAATGATGGGTAACGATAATTCTCCTCATCCACATCCAAGTGAAGAGAGTACATCTTATTAGCTATGCTTGTTTCAGACTTTATGCTAGGCTGACTCTGATGTGAAAATTCAGCTCTTGTCTTGGACAGGAATTCTTTTACTACATTTGCTGGTGAGAATTCAGTCTAAGACTGCCCAACTATAATGTTAGTAGAAGCTGCCAACTTCAGGTGCATTTGATGTAGTGTCATCTACATCCATTGCTAATCCTTGTCTCCTGCCAAATCTCTCTTGAAAACCAATTAGAATTGGTTATTGTCTTCCAAGGAATGGTAGTAGCCTAAAAGTTTATCATACATGCTTTTAGCTGCTGCAGATCCACTCATAAAAGCACAATGCCTTTCTTAAAAGAGACAGAATGGTGTCAAGACTTTTCGAATTGACAAATCCTACAGGACCATTCCGGTAGGGTACTGACTGTATTCCTGAAAGAACAAGAATAAGGTCTGTGAAGATGCTCTCTGAAAGACATAATAATTTTTCAGGATTCAGATTAAAAATTTAATTTATTTTAGAGAGTATGTGCGTGTGTGTGTGTGTGTGTGTGTTTAAGAGGAAGACATTTTCAGTGAATCAAGACAGTTAAAATACAGGACTGAGTGTAAGGAGGAGACTTTTGATCAGAACAACTGATCTTAGTTATTCCATCTGACCTAGGGCATCTAAGTAGGCATTGCTGTGGGTTCACAGTCTATAGAACAGTACTAGTACTTTATCTGAGAAGGATGTAGATCTTGTGTTTCAGCTTAATGAAACACATTTGGTATCCTAGATATAGTAAAATCTAAAAATGATAAATCTACTTTCCTTGCATCATGTATTTATTTTGCTAGCATAAAGTAAATTTTATGATACACAGTCTTCTGCACTGATCAGCAATGGTGAATACGTTCATTTTATTTGACATCTCCTCCCTTATTCTTGCTGAAAAACAGTATTGTTTCAATGTATCAGAGGATCACAGGATATTAGGGGTTGGGAGGGACCTCTGGAGATCATCAAGTCCAACCTCCCTGCCAGAGCAGGACCATATAATCTAGCACAGGTTGTCCAGGAACACATTAGTATATAAGCATTTCAGAGAGGGAGTCAATCCATTAGTTTTCACTCTTGCCATCCTACCATTCCTGGCTACTTCCATGGCCACCAACCTGCCAGTGAGCCCTGTGTGTGCTGATATTTCCCTGTTGGCTGTTACTACCACAGGAGCCTCTGGCTTATCTCTGTGAGACTTTGACTGTGCTGCTGTGTGCTCAGCATGCTGCAGGACAATGGGCTGAAGGCCCTTACTGGGCCCCCATCCCTCCAACCCTGGTGTGTCATCCCTCAGCTTGTCACGTGAAGGCCTGATGATATCATTATCCTCCTTTCCCTCCACATCTACTTGANCAGGGACACCTCCCACTAGAACAGGTTGCTCAAGGCCTCATCCAGCTTAGCCTTGAACACCTCCAGGGAGGGAGCAGCCACAACCTCCCTGGGCAACCTGTTCCAGTGTTTCACCACCCTCACTCTAGAGAACTACTAACATCTAGTTTAAATCTCCTCTCTTCCAGTTTAAACCCATTACCCCTCACCCTGTCATTACAGTATCTTGTATATAGTCCCTCCCCAGCCCTCCTGCAGGCCCCTTTCAGATACTAGAAGGCCACTACAAGGTCTCCTTGAAGCCTTTGCTTCTCCAGGCTGAAGAGCCCCAACTCTTGTAGCCTATGGTAGGCTAAGTAAAGGCAAAGGGAGCTATTGCATTAGACCATGTGAAAATGTCCCATCGGCTGTGTTTTGTCTTGGTTTCTGTATGAACAGAACAACAAGGTTGTTATGATTAAACTTAATTTGATGATATAGTTAATGATGGGTAACGATAATTCTCCTCATCCACATCCAAGTGAAGAGAGTACATCTTATTAGCTATGCTTGTTTCAGACTTTATGCTAGGCTGACTCTGATGTGAAAATTCAGCTCTTGTCTTGGACAGGAATTCTTTTACTACATTTGCTGGTGAGAATTCAGTCTAAGACTGCCCAACTATAATGTTAGTAGAAGCTGCCAACTTCAGGTGCATTTGATGTAGTGTCATCTACATCCATTGCTAATCCTTGTCTCCTGCCAAATCTCTCTTGAAAACCAATTAGAACTGGTTATTGTCTTCCAAGGAATGGTAGTAGCCTAAAAGTTTATCATACATGCTTTTAGCTGCTGCAGATCCACTCATAAAAGCACAATGCCTTTCTTAAAAGAGACAGAATGGTGTCAAGACTTTTCGAATTGACAAATCCTACAGGACCATTCCGGTAGGGTACTGACTGTATTCCTGAAAGAACAAGAATAAGGTCTGTGAAGATGCTCTCTGAAAGACATAATAATTTTTCAGGATTCAGATTAAAAATTTAATTTATTTTAGAGAGTATGTGCGTGTGTGTGTGTGTGTGTGTGTTTAAGAGGAAGACATTTTCAGTGAATCAAGACAGTTAAAATACAGGACTGAGTGTAAGGAGGAGACTTTTGATCAGAACAACTGATCTTAGTTATTCCATCTGACCTAGGGCATCTAAGTAGGCATTGCTGTGGGTTCACAGTCTATAGAACAGTACTAGTACTTTATCTGAGAAGGATGTAGATCTTGTGTTTCAGCTTAATGAAACACATTTGGTATCCTAGATATAGTAAAATCTAAAAATGATAAATCTACTTTCCTTGCATCATGTATTTATTTTGCTAGCATAAAGTAAATTTTATGATACACAGTCTTCTGCACTGATCAGCAATGGTGAATACGTTCATTTTATTTGACATCTCCTCCCTTATTCTTGCTGAAAAACAGTATTGTTTCAATGTATCAGAGGATCACAGGATATTAGGGGTTGGGAGGGACCTCTGGAGATCATCAAGTCCAACCTCCCTGCCAGAGCAGGACCATATAATCTAGCACAGGTTGTCCAGGAACACATTAGTATATAAGCATTTCAGAGAGGGAGTCAATCCATTAGTTTTCACTCTTGCCATCCTACCATTCCTGGCTACTTCCATGGCCACCAACCTGCCAGTGAGCCCTGTGTGTGCTGATATTTCCCTGTTGGCTGTTACTACCACAGGAGCCTCTGGCTTATCTCTGTGAGACTTTGACTGTGCTGCTGTGTGCTCAGCATGCTGCAGGACAATGGGCTGAAGGCCCTTACTGGGCCCCCATCCCTCCAACCCTGGTGTGTCATCCCTCAGCTTGTCACGTGAAGGCCTGATGATATCATTATCCTCCTTTCCCTCCACATCTACTTGATCATTCCCAGGTCCTACTGTGAGTCCTAGCTCATTGATAGCACTTGCCCCATAATCAAAAAGCCCAAAGTCCTGCTGGTGGCACCAGCCTTGAAACCAAGCATTGATCTTGTGGGTCCTCCTCAGTCTTTCGGGGTTGGTCCCTGTGACTGAGGGGATAGAAGAGAACACTACCTGTGCTCCCACTCCCTTGACCAGTTGACCCAAGGCCCTGAAGTATCTCTTGACAGCCCTCAGTTTTCTTCTTTCAAGGTCATCGCTGCCTATCTGGAAAGTCAATAATGGATAATAATCTGTGGGCTGTACCAGGGTAGGAAGCTTTCTTACATCCTTTAACTCATACCCTGGGGAGACAGCAGACTTTCCTTTGAAGTGGGTCAGGTCTGCATATTGGGCCTTCTGTTCCCTTCAGAAAGGAGTCACCTAAAACAATGACTCTTCTCATTTTTTTGGTAGAAGATGTTTGGATGTTGGGCTTGGGCTTCCTGAATCTTGGGAATACTTCCAAGCCAGATGATTCATCTTCCTCATTGGCTGGCTGCACTTGCAAGGTGTCATACCTGTTCTGCAAGGGCATCTGGGAGGTTAGGGGAATAACTGAGGCAACACACCTGCCGCGCTGGGCAGGAACTTGTTGCCAGTGGCCCCTATTGAAGAGGTGGGGGGAGGTGGGCAAGGCAGGAGTTTGCTTGCTGCCTTGACCATGGACTTCCCTCTGCTCCCTCTTCTTTAGTTTATTGCCTTTGGTCTGGTGGGGGAACAATACAGGGGGTACTTGACTTTCAGTACTTTTTAAGTGGGTGTTCCTGACTCATCTTCAGAGCAGGCAGAGCCTGGTTCCACGAGTCAATCTCATCCTCAATTCTGCTGGTGCTTCTAAGGCTTTTGACTTCGTCTTGCAGTCTTTCAACCTCGCCTCGTAGCTGTGCTGCTTGGCTGAATAGATTATCTAACTGATCACACCATGCAGAACCCTCTACTATCAGGGAGAGGCTGAGGCATTCCCTGCAGCCTGTGACCTGCATCATCACATCCTTCTGTGGGAGCTCTGTCTGGGTTCCCACCTCCATTTTGGCTGGCATCAGGAGCATGGTCATCTTCTTTTTACATATCCTGAAGTACATTCTTCTATTGGCATATATGTTTACAGCTCAGTGCTGGTATCAGAAGTGATATCAAATAGACAAAGTTGAAATCTTTAAAAATTACATATTCTGTAGTTAAGGTGTTTATGGCAAGCTAGTTTAAGCTGACCTTGTACTTTATTTGCATTTGGTTTATATTGGCATTCGAAGATGTGATGGTTTGGCCCTGGCTGGGGGCCGAATGGCCACCAAAACCTCTCTATCACTCCCCTTCTTAGATGGACAGGGGAGAGGGGAAAATGTAACAGAATGCAGTAATAGGATAGAAGTAATTTAATGATAAGCACAAGCGCTAGAACATGTGTAAGAAAAGGCAGAGAGAGATGTTAAGCTCTATTTCCCGTCAGCAGGATGATGATCAGTCTCGGGAAGCAGGGCTGTCTGTGCGTAATGGGTCCCCTAGAGGACAGATGCCATGGGAGAATCTCCCCACACTTCCTTCTTTCACTTCATTCTTATATCTGAGCTGACATAATACGGAATGGAATATCCCGTTGGCTGGTTTGAGTCAGCTGGCTTGGCTGTGTCCCCTCAGATTCTCGGGGTGGAGAAATATTGGAAAAGCACAGCCTGGGTGCTCAGCTCAGCAATAGTCAAAACATGAGTGTGTTATCAGTACTCAGCTTACAGCACTGCAAAGCACAGCTCTGGAAAGATGCTTTGAGGAGAATAAACTCCAGCTCAGCCAAACCCAATACAGAAGAAAAGGGTTTTGCTGGCAGAAACATTCACATAAATGAATGTTAGTGCTACGTGGAGGAATATTTGCAGAATATTTCAGTTTGAAAAAGGATTTTTTAGCCCCTTCAAATGTTCATTCATCTGAGAAACAGGAAACTGCTGACATACAATATTTATGCAATATATTACAGGTTTTGAATATTTGTAACCAGTTCCCTGTGGAAAGAGTATGCAAATACAGAGTAAACATAAAAGTGATGTGATCAGTTCAGAAGAATCTGTAAGTAAGAGAAAAAAACAAAAATCACTATTTTGCAAAGCAGTGTTTCAACCCACAAAATAGAAGAAATGTACCTCCTCTCCAAGGGCCATTTTAATTTGTGAACCTCTGTGGATCACCAGGATTAACAAAAGGATGGAGTGGAATTTTCTGTAGAACAAAGACCAAGTATGAACTGTGAGGTGCTGCAGTACAGCAGAGCTCCTTGCTATTCTCCTCTTGTTCCAGTCTTCTATTGTGCTATTCTTTTCAACACTGCAGTGCAAAAATGTTTGACTGAGAATGAGAAAGAAACCACTTTACATAATCACTATTTTCACATAAACTACCACTTACCCCAAAGGTGAGCTCTTCTAGAAAGATGATTTAAAAAAAAAATAAATTCTCGATACATGCTCAAGCTTCATAGTAAAGAATCTTCAGCATTCATAATGTGAAGGTGCCATGTAAGTACAGCTGATGATGATGACTATTTAAAAAGACTATGCTTTCTGTTATATCATACAAAAGTCTAGTAACCCTTTTAGTTTATCCAGTACTCTTATCTGGCTTGTGACAAATGTAGTATTTCTTTAGCAGTTTATCCAAACTGGGATGACATTTATCTGGGGTATCTTGGGATGACTCAATTCTGTTCTTCTTTATGCATTCCAGAGTTGAAATAATGAAAGAATTTCTGCCTCTCAAATAGTCTTCTTCCATTTCCACCACCACCCCCTCCCCAGAAAAAACCTCCCCTTAATGCCAGTGAGATTTACAGCAGTGGGAAGCAGCAAGAGTTTTAAGTTAGTATTTTTGTATTTAGTAGACTATGACTTATAGGTCCTCTTTTGCCTTCAGTTATACTAACTGAAGGAAATGACACTTGCATGCACACATACATAGATGAATTTGGTAAAAATTAAACAGATCCTTGCTGAAATGCTTTCCAGAAATATAAATCTCATTGTTGCCTAAAAGTTGCTACCCTGTCACTGGAGTGCTTGATAAATGTGTCAATAAGCCATCTGTGCTCCTTTCTCAGTGTGAATGGCTCAGTGAGCCCAATTTTGCCTTCTGAGTAAAACAGACTTGTCTCCTGCTGTTGCCACAAAATTATCTATTTCGCTGTTCCACCCTTCTCTACTGATGGAGCCCGCAAACTCCTAACAGTACCCTCATCCTCTCCTGCAGGTAGGACTCATTACAGTACTCAATCGATCTTTATGTTTCCCATTGAGACCTGGAGCTAAGCATAAACTAGCGTGTTTCTCCCCCTACAAAGTTAAAAGCATTAATGCCAGATAAGTCATCCATCAGACATCTATTCCATGTTCCCTTTCATTTAGTTTCCAGATACCTTGAAAAGATATATAATACTCATCTAAAACAGACTGGTGTGTGGAAAGGATGACATAGTTGCTGCTGCCTTTTCATTTTCCGGAGCATCATAGGAGTGGATTTGTTGATATAAATCATACAGAGTTATGTGCACTGTATATGGCAGTTTTAGTTTGATGCTCACAAGTAGATAAAACAGAAGCTTTATTGTATAAACTCAGTTTATAATCTTATATGTGGTACTCTGGGAGAGTAGCCGTTCACGGTTTGGAGTTTTAATTACCTACAAATTAATAGCTTGGAAGTATTTACTCTGGAAGCTATTGATTTTGTCTGAATTACACAATTTAGTTGTTGAAAGTTGTTTCTCCGGCTGCACTGATGACATTTTTCATTTGCATGGCAAGGTCAGATACTTCTTTTTGAAGTTTTGTAATATACAGGCAGCAGAAGGAAACATCTCTTTCACTGTAGGCTTTTATTGTTGGATTATTAAAGTCTTTGTATGGAAAGCTGCATCCTTCTTAGAGGCAAATAACTGTATTGTGAGTTGAACTGTATGAAAAATTTCTTCCAAAGCTCATCCTCTCACAATGCTTTTTTCGTGTGGTATATAATCATGAAATTCCAGTGTCTTTAGATATGGCTGACAAATTTTGTTTCCTCAATGGACAAACCAGAGAAAAAATTATACTGTTGACATGTAGAAGATATTTTACTGGAAGACCTACTGCTTACTTTGCACAGTTTCTTGCACAGTTATTGTCTTTGTGTAAACATGAAAGCCTACAAAAGAAAATTATGTGATCTAGGAAGATGGGTTTTGCCAAGTTGATGCTCCCTCTGAGGTACTCCAAGCAATAAGCTGCATGTGTTAGTGCTGGCTCCGTGCAGAGCTGGTGTCAAAGTCTCTGCGCTGTTCTCTTGCTCCAGTGGAGAGGTATTGAAGTGACCCTGGACGCAATCAGGCACATCTCAACAGGCTCATTATTCTGGCTTCAGTACTAGCATGGCCATAACTGAGAGCACAGAGGAAAAGAGGCAATATCCATGCTGTGGCAAGAGCAAGTCAAGGAAATAATACAGAAATCCTGAGGCTAGGGTAGAATCAGAAAGTATTGGTAGATGTCAGAGGAGGGCTTGGGGACTAGGTAGACATGGATTCATCTGGAAGTTCTTGCATCAGATGTTGCCATGTCAGATTTTTCCTTAGATTAGGCTTCCCTAATTGAATCCTTCGCTTAATTTCATCAGTGGCTTTCCTTACTTACATGGAAACATAATTAAATATTGAAATATTTACAGGTCGTTCAGAATGTGTACATCTCAGCCGCCTAATAGAGATGTTAACATACAATCAGATATGCCACACCTCAACATCTGGAAGTCCTCTTTCTCCTGCATTGCTTAAGGTATTAACTGAAATGTCCTTTAAATTAAGCAGTGGCATGAGAATTGTGGAGTACTGATAATTTTGAGGAGGATCATCTATAAAAAGATTGCTCTATAATGCATATTACAAATTATTTCTGTGCATCTATGTGTGCCAGAACACTCACCTGAGAAAACCAAAGTTAATCCATTGGAGAAATTGCTTTCAGATGAAATTAGTCTGAATTTATCAGAACTCACCAAGGTAACCTCAGACAAATTCAGAGGGTTCCATAAGAGTTGCTCCCTTATTCTTGCATTGTTCTTGCAAGGAGAGAGCCTGGAGAATGGACAGCCGCAGAAGCCACAAAAACAGTGTTTGAGGAGAGCTGTGAGAAGCAGCTGCCATCAGAGCTTCTAAAGAGTGCTTCTACTGAGAAGCACTTATTCAGAGTCCAGTCCTCCAAATGATGTTTCTGTATTTTAACACATGGGTGACCTGCATTCTATAAAACCTCTAGGTAACCTGCAATGTTCAAATACTCATTTTTATGAAACTAACAAACAGCATGCTCCAGAACACAGCACACTGGGAGAAAACACAAATAATGCAATGCTAAAAGTTCAACAATTTTCCTGGTAAATGGAAAATATAGTAGCAGTTCAAAATAGCCCACAGAGTTTTTTCTAATTCAGTTTTAATGACGGCATTGCACAGTGAGGCTATAATGCTCAAGGGCATGTGAAAGAAGAGGCAGCACCAGTGGTAAGCAGAGGGCAGTAGCGTAATCAAGGATATTTTAACAGAAATCTGGAGGCTTAGTTAGACTCTGAAAGGCTTGGTGGATAACAGAGGAGGGGACCAGGACTGGGCAGACCTGGATTTACTTAATCATAGGACACTGGTGGGTTTTTTTTTCAGCCTTTTATCTGAGCTAAAACAGATATTGTAAAGCTTGAGGGGAAAAGGGAGTAGTTGGATGGTGTTGTTGGTTGTTTCTTTTCCTGAATCGCTTTTCTGCTAATTCCCACTCCTATTTTTAGCAAAGCTCTTAACCAGGGAGCTAATCAACCCACAGAATGAATATGGAATTGCTTAAAGTAGAATCTAAGTAGTATGATTTTGATTAGCTTTTTTATTTTTTTCCTTTGTATACTAGCTGATATAATGTAATAAGAATATTAAAAAATAAATGCAGAGCATATTGACAAACTTGGCAAATGGGAGTGTCACACTGTTCAACAAAGCATGGCCACCCTGCATGGATTTAATATTTGCAGATATTTCTAAACCAGATTATCACAGAATCGCAGAACCACAGAATTAACCAGGTTGGAAAAAACCTGTGAGATCATCGAGTCCAAACTATCAACTAATACCTTCTAAGTGCCTCATCCAGTCTCCTGTTAAACACCTCCAGGGGTGGTGACACCTCCCCAGGCAGCCCTTTCCTATGGCAAATCAGTCTTGCTGTGAAGAACTTCTCCTAATGTCCAGCCTAAACCTGCCCTGGTGCAGTATGAGACTCCGTCCTCTTGTTCTGTCACTGGTTGCCTGGGAGAAGAGGCCAACCCCCACCTGGCTACAACCTCCTTTCAGGTAGTTGTAGAGAGCAATAAGATCCTTCCTGAGCCTCCTCTTCTCCAGGCTGAACAACCCTAGCTCCCTCAGCTGCTCCTGGTAGGGGCTGTGCTTCAGCCCCCTCACCAGCCTTGTTGCCCTTCTGTGGACAAGTTCAAGCACCTCAACATCTTTCTTAAATTGAGAGGCCCATAACTGGACACAGTACTCAAGGTGTGGCCTAACCAGTGCTGAGTACAGGGTCCTGCTGGCCACACTACTTCTGATACAGGCCAGGTATCATTATGTGTCAGGTACTGTGTTTCTTTTGACTTCCTCAGTGGTGCTCTCCTGTTCAAGTCTAGCTTAGATGTGTTCTAGTGAGCCTTTTCAAAGTGGTTGATTTAAGCTTAGTATCTGCTGTTGGTTACTTGTGGTGCTGCTTCATTTGCAATTAATTGTGCAGGCACTAGCTGCACAAACATTATAAACACTTACTAAAAAAAACATGGGATTTTGGAAATGAGAAACAAAGAACATGTGAAAAAAAAATTATTTTAAAAATCCTGTCTAGATATATTCTACCTCAGCACTAAGGTTTTCAAGGAGAACAAATCTTCCCTTTCAAAAAATGTCTATGTATGTATGTATGTGCCCTGGGTTAACAGCCTGCTCTCACAAGCCCTCTCACCCAACACAGAAATGAGAGAAAATAACACAAGATACCCAAATTCTGGGTTGATATAAAGAGCTTTACTGGAAATGAGATAATAGAATGCACAATTACCTTAGCCTATTTGCAGACAAGTGCAGCAAGATGAAGAAGCAGCAGCAGAAACCAGTGCCCTACCCACATACCCTGTGACCCGCAGAAAAGATCAACACACCAAACCTGGAATGTGAAAGCAGCAGTCTCCCTCTCTGGAGATACTCAAAACATATCTGGACGCATTCCTGCGTGATCCTGCTCTGGCAGTGGGGTTGGACTAGATGAGCTTTTGAGGTCCCTTCCAGCCCCTGGCATTCTGTGATTCTGTGATTTAACCAGAACAGGAAGCCTCTCATATTGCAATCTAAACTCAAGCCCCACGATATTTTGCTCCAGCCAGCACTTTCACCTTCAAACTGGTATGATGGCAGCATGGTGCTGAATATTGGCAGGAGATTCAACTCAACCCATGACAGTATGCCATGGATCAACAGTTTTAGTTTTAGCTCTGTACTTAAACCTGAACAGTGCTCTGTTTGGAAATCAAGGTTTCCATGTCTTGGTTTTACGTGAAGGAAAATTTAAAAAAAAAAAAAAGGTATTGCTGCATAAAACTGCTGTAAACATCAGTTCCTGTTTGAATAAGTGATGATTTTACAAGAAAGAGTTTTTATTAGGTTTACATTTCTTTCTAAAGTAGATTCTTGAATAAACAACATATTTTGCAAGGCTTTTTATATTTTCCAGTTGATTTCATTATAAATAGTCAGGCATACTGAATTTTCTAAATAATTTAAAACTCAGTGCAGAGGCACTGGCTAATACTGATAAAGCTTGGGTTGTTTTCTCCTAATTGTTGGTCTTTTTTTACTGTTATTATCAGATGAAAATGTGTTCTGCAATAAAACAGATTAAAACTTTTTCACAGTCTCATTTATTTTTTCAAGATCTAGTTCTCTTTTATTCCATAGCCATTGCAGTATTTTTCCTCTTAGCCGAAGAACTGCTTGAGCTATCTTATATGTGCATCAAATCAAATAAAGTGCTGAGAACTACAAAAGTTTCACAGCCTGTAAGTCTCCCTTTGAGCTGTGACGTTGTTATGAGACATGATGCAAGAAATTGTATTTGTGCTGTGCACTGGTAGATTGGCACAATAACTTCTTGAATGTGATCTGCTTCATAAAATCTATATTTATTTGTAGCAGTTCATGCAAAAGGATCTGGAAGTGCCTTATACTGTGATATTGTGTTGGTTTTGCTGTAACAGAATCTTAGGCCAGCCACAGGCTGCAAGTTATTAGCAGTTCTGAGTCATCCAGGACAGCTGATCTGAGTTGGCTATAGGTGTATTCCAGACCATAAGCATCACACTCGGCATAGAGGAGGAAGTTTGCAGAGGAGAGGGGAGCTTCCTGCTTGAGTGTTCTACTTGGGCTTCTCAGTCTGCTTCTGTTCCTTGTGCTGTTGAAGATTGCCTTCTCATTTAGTGTGACTGTTGTACTTTGCTGGGCTGAGTAGAAGTATATGTAGTTTGTACTGACATCGGTATCAGTTTGGCTGTTTCGCTAAATCGTTTTTCATTTCTGTCTGTGTGTCTTTCTTCATTTTCCTGATCCCTGTAATCTGCTGGGGAGGGATCATCAAGTAATAGATGAACCGCTATAGTTAAACCCAAATGCAGGCTAAATGTAGAGAGATATTTACTGCAGTATAGCTATTTACATGGTAGGAATGAAAAAAGTCTGGTGTTACCAATACTAAAGTCAACAGAGCTAGGTGAAATATATCAGCTATTTTGGGCAGCCATTAAATATCTGCAAGAAATCAAAGGAGGAACTATTGCAACAGAAATGACTGCAAGGTGGATTTAAGGAAGCAGATAATAAAAGATCTAATTGAGGCAAGTTTTGAGTTCTTGCAAGAAAAGCCCACACATGATCTGAGCTTAAGTTATGCTAGTCTCTCAGGTCTTGGGGGTTATAGTCCTAGAGTCACAACACAGAATTAGATTGTACTGGAAATGTGAGAGCGTTTCTGGTCATCCTGGTGTTGACCATGCAGAGTATAGGCATGAAGTGCTGATGTAGAAGCTTAATGTAAAAGCTGTATGAGAATCCAATCCTATCATAAGGATGCAGCCCTGAACAGCTGCTCTCTACTGGTGGAAATTAGATACAGAAGGGGCACACATTAGCGAGGAGTTTCATCTATTTTTCATTTTTTTGTAGTACTAGTTTGTGGTACCGACTACTTGGTCAAATTATGTCCATTGATCCTGTTGAAAAGTTTTGAAGAAGTTTGTAGATTCAGTACTAGATACAGGAACTTTGATTTAAGTTAGCTTCCATTTATGACTTCTTACTACTCAGAAACCTTATTTGTTGTTTAGTAAAGATAAAGACCTGTTTACATAGAGCAATTTTTTTGGTTATGAAAACTTTGTGTAGGTGCTTGTCTAGCTTTCAACCTGTATCTGATGCTAAATTACAACAATTGCTCTATCACCAGATGCCCCTTCCCCAGCAGAGAAGGGAGATAGGAAATGGAGAGAAGACTCGCAGGTTGGAATGAAAGCATGTAATGAAATATTACAAGCTGCTACAAATGTGAATACAAAGTTATATTCAGCCCAATGAAGGTGCTACAATCACACTAAGCAAGAAGGCAGTTCTCAAGAGCAGAAGGAAGAAGAGGAGGCTGAGGATAAGCCCAAACACAGAAGTTGCCTTGTCCTCATAAAAATTGAGCCTTTATACTGAGTGTGATACTGAGGATACACCTGTGAACCAGCTCAAGTTAGCTGTCCTGGGCCACTGTAAAGAAAAGAAATGATTCACAATCAATAATGATATCAATTTTGATATCCAGGCAGAGATTGTTAATAACTATGAAAANTTAGGTGAAGCTGGGGCTTTTGTCCCCTTTCCTGTGGCCACCACCCCCAGCACAGAAGGAGGGGGGAAGGGGAGCATGCCTGGGCAAGCTAGGACATGTACAAACCCACTTTAGCCTTTTTTAGGCCTACCATGACAGCCACTCAGAACTGCTAATCACCTGCACTCTGTAGCTGGCCTAGTATTCTGTTCCGGAAAAAAAACAGGACAACATTGGTGATGTTATATTGTAATAATAAGTAAATTAGTAATAAGTGCGTTGTAAGTTTGCTGACAATTATTTGCAAATTAATTTTAAAGAATTAGTTGATATGGCTCAGAATTGAATCTGTATGCAGTATAGATCATATAAAACGTAAAAGGTGTAAGTTAGTTTGCTTTGCTCTGTGTGATATTTCTTACCAAAATACTTCCACATGTTACAGAAATCTAGCAAAAGGGACAGGAATTAATTATGCCTTACTAATAGATTCCTCTCTTCTGAAGATGTTCTTTATGAGATTTTTTTTGCCTGGACCTTCTGACTGCAGTTTACCAAAAGATCAGAGATAAAATCTAACTAGCTCTTGCAGTATCCTTTAAAAGTTAAGAAAGGGGAAGATATATATATTTTAGTGTTTATCAGTGAGAAGCAACTGTTTCTGTCTTCTCTAGCATTGAGAAGAATACAATAGCAATTAAAACCTCCCCTTCTTGTTTTTCTGGAGCCAGTAAATCCAGCCACCTTTCACAAGTAATAAGATCCATCTGACTAATTGCCTTACAGTATCATTATTTTGAATGCTACTTTTTGTGAGACAACTGGGGGTTTTTTATTTGTTTGTTTTTCTGGTGGGTTTTTTTGTTGGTTTTTTTTTTTTTTAACATTGCCAAATATCACTTTCAAGAGTTTCCTGCCTTTTTCAGATCTTATGTAAACCAGATGCATAACCAACCAAGAGAGCAAAGTTTCATAATCATAGATTAATGTATTTCTAACTTCTACATAATCATATTGTGATTGAGTTCTTCACTCAGAAGAATACAAACATCACATCTGAACCCTTGAAAATCCATGAAATCTAGTACTGCGTTGCCAGGAGTAGGAAATCTCTTTTTCTTAGGCTTAGGCATCTGGGCTTTTTCAGTTTCTTCCCTCCCATCCTCCCTAGCCCTCCTGGTTTTTTTTTTTGTTTTGTTTTTTTTTTAATAGGAAATCAATAAAGCAAGAAAATAAAAGCATTGGACAAAGTTTACTGAGACAAAGAAAGCATTAAGAGTGAGGTGAGGAACAGAACAGGAAGTCTTAGAATCCATCTCTTTTGAACCATGGAGGGGAAATTTTGATTTGGACTTATCTCACTCTCTGAAGTGATAGATCATCTAAAGCTCTCCATATATAAAGTGAAAGGCTTGCCTGCTACCTTACATGCAAGCAGAGAAATCTTTCTGACTATATCCTTGACAGAAGGTCATTTTCAGAACAGTGTTTTTTTTCCAGGTAGCTGTTCTTCAAGGTATGAAGAAATTTTTACTTCAGAGATTTGTGGCCTCACAACAACCTCAGGGTGATACAGCAACCTTAACAGAGGTTTCTATTTTCTACTTAGAAAAAAAAATACAGTAAAGAGATTGTTCTTAGAATCAGTTAGAACCACTTCATAAATGTTGATTATTTATTTGTTATTGGAAAAGATATAGATAATGTAGCACTTTTTACTTCACATTTTTCTATGGCATTTATGATGGCTATTACTGAAAATAAGAGGACAAAATAAAATTTAGATATGCATCATTCTCACCAACCTCATTATTTAGATCACTTTATGTCTGGAGGGCTTTTTTACATTTTCACTCTCATCTCAGATCATGAAACAGATATGCACCTTTGGATTAAATTAAATTACAGAAGTAATCTTTTCGCTGAAAAGCCAGATGAGCTTTTCTAAAATGATAATGACATTATAATGAGAAGCACCAGCATTTGCTAGAAAGCACATTAATGCTCACATCCTTGATAGCAATTCAGTAAGTTAAATTGTTGCAACTTGTTTGTTAGCTACAGATCTGATTGCATAAAAGCAAATGATTAAAAATACAAAAATTTGGAAAGAAAATATCAGCACTACCTTTTATATCTCGATACCTAAAGGCAGCAATATCCATGTCTGGGGAAATAAAATAAATGATCCAAATGTCAGAGGTGCCCCATATATAAGAAAATATGAATGCATTTGATTCCCATCCTAAATTTCCCATCTGAAAATTTGTCCAACATTTGTAGACACCTATTTAACCAGGTCTTTATCTGACACTGGATGTTCTACAATGCTGCAAGTTAAACCCTAAAGATCAGCCAAAATACAGCTTGAGAAGTATCTTCACAGTTTATCTTGGTATTTGCATAATTCAGTTCTGCCTTACCCATTTAGACACTTTAGGAAATTAATAGCTTTGCTGATGAGTGTGAAAGAAACAGAAAAATAGAAGTCTATTTTATCTTTGATATGTCTCTGAGAACACTTATTATATTATTTAATGTCTATGGATATTTAAAAACCACATGAATAAATAGTCTTTTTGCACATGCACACTATTTGGCTTATGCTGTCTATAGAGATTTATTGAGAATAAATTATGGAAGTAGGGTGGATTTCTATCAGATCATGTGCAATCATATTAGGGAAATGTGTTTCTCTTAGTAGATACTCCCATGAGGTCTTGTCAGAGGCAATTCTGTACAGATGTGCTCCTCTAAAAGACAAGATGTTTGCATGGTTCAGAAAATGCATGTTAAACAATATAAAATACCTAGTTTCTCATTCAGGTGACTCCAGGGTGCTTGCTCTTTCAGTACTGCAAAGCTGAATGATATAAGGAATGAGTCAGATAAAACAAGAGCTGTGACTGTTACCTCACAATCCTCAGCAAAAAGCTGACATGCACTTGTGTTTAATTACCCATCATGTTGCACCATTCAGGGCTACTATTCCTGTTGGTACATTACTCATTTTGTAGCTCCACCTGTGCTCAATTAGGTCTAGCTGTCCTTGAAGATTCCTAGTACCAAAGCCTCTAGACTTGCAGGGATAAATCAGCTCTTAACAGCATTGCTTGTCTGTGCTGAGTAATGCTTGGTGTGGTGGGTTGGGAACTTACACCTCCCCCCACCCACCCCATTAAAATTCGCCATCTCAGACAGCTTGGAAGTATGATAAAGCTAAATTTACAAGCATATATACAAAATGTATTTACATCTATTTACAATTATATACAATTTAGCAATAATACAGAAATCAAATCTTCCCCTCCCGGATGAATAAAAGCCCAGAAGAGGTCAACACCACCCTCTCTCTCCCCAGATAGAAAACAACCAGCAAAGCTCACCTGTTATCTGCAGAGTGTTAGTGGAGGAGTTAGAGAGGCCACGGAACAGCGAATGGATTCAATGCCTGAAAGCCAAGAGAAGAAAACTATTTATACATTGGCTTTTTATAGCTCTTAGCAAACTAATGAATGATACAGACTTTATTGTTATTCTTCCACAACCAATGCCCTGCTCATTCAGATTCTGCACTGCACTTTCAGGAAAGTCATGTTTTCTCTTATTGGAATTTTCCAATAAGCCTTAAACTACCACACTTGCTCAAGCAGCCAGGGAGCTGAAGAATCATGGTAATAATTATCAGAAAGGCAGCATCTGCCAATATATACATGCACTGCAATTCAATTTTAAAGTGCTGTCTACCTTCTCTTCTTCAAAACAATAACTGATCAAAGTTAGTAATTTGTTCATAGATTCATAGTCCGGTTTAGGGTAGAGGGAACTTCAAAGACCATCTAGTTCCAACTCCCCTGCCATGTACAGGAACACCTTCCACTAGACCAGGTTGCTCAAGGCTTCAAGTTGTTCCAGGCCTTGTTGTTAGAAGAATTAAAGATGTTGTTACTGGTTGAGTTCCTCAGTCAATTTAATTTATCTGTCTAAAGGTACATATTATTTTCATCTATTTTACTTAGAAAAATGTTTCTTTAGTTAGTTTAGGAGAATGAGGGCCCCGTTCCATAAAGGATGTGACTGGTTGTTGTGGGATAACTTATCCACAAACCCCCAATTTAAATGCCAAGTACTACTGAAATAGAATGGTTAATTTTACACCCAATCATTTAGCTCTTCTGAGATTTTGGAGGCCAAGGCCTAGCAGTGTCTTCTTATTAAAAACTTGGGTTTTACTTGAAATTCAAATCTCTGAACTATTTGCTTGCAGATTTTGTCTGTTGTTTTTGCTTTTGTCCCTCTTTCAGAGTATTCTGGTTTTAAAAGTTTCATTTCCTGCATAGATTCTTAAGAATTTTGGTTATATCATCTCTTACTAACAATTTCACAAAAGTTTAGCGGACTTTATAGCTGTAGATCTGAAGCAGAATTCCACACTGGTGCAAATGAAAAATCTAAGACAAAAAACAGTGGACAGTATAGTGTTTTTACATAAAAGTGAGTGCCCTGAAGTAAGCTTTTACCCAAATGAAGTTATAACATTAACATGATGATTAGTGTCTTTCATGAATATTAAAGTGTGGGTAGGATTTAGTATATCTTTTAAATTTAATATTTATGTGACTGAATTATTCCACTTATATTCAATACTGCTTTTTGCATAGCTCTACAACCTGTTTCATCAATGGTTAAATCACATTTTATGTGATTCTCCTTTCTTAGTCATTTTGAAATAAAGCAGCATGACAAAACATGATTTTGGTAATTATCTCTGCTTCTCTTCCTTTTAAAAATGTATGTGCATGCTATTTAATATCAGTAGACCGTATTTTGTCATATGACTTCAAGCAGAACTTCTGATTGAATTCAAGAGGTGTAGGGAAATATTCTTTATTAGCTGGACATGTGAGCAAATCCAAGTTATGCTGAATACTAGATGGTAAGCTGAGGTTTCTCAGCCTGCATGCTGAAGGGCCAAGGACATCATCTGCAGGTGGGCCCTCGGAGGAATGCAAAACAAGAGGAAGATTCAAAGCAAACAAGGGGCGTTCTGACACCAATTAGAGCATTCCACGAGAGTTTTGTATCTGGGCAATTTGGGCCAGCTGGTTGGGGCAACAGCTTGTACTTTAACTGATTTTACCAATTAGTTTTGTAATGGGCTGGCCTGGTCGGTCTGTTGGAAGGGTATATAGATCCATGTTCAGATTCAATAAACAACTGCGGTGCAGGAGCGGGAGCAAGACCTAAAATCATATTGGTATCGTGTCTTGACTCCGGGGCGTTGACTCCAACATCTGGTGACTCCAACAAAGAGGGAGCATACTTAAATGTTTATGACATAGCATCACTTGGTGAAACAAGCAAAAAGACTACTACAACCTACATCAGCATGATTAGTTGTATGTTAATATTGAAGTTGTTCAAAGTACTGTTTTGTAAATGTTAACAATGAAATGTGAAATTGGAATCTTACATCTATAGTTTTAAAAACAATTATGAAATGGCTATCTCAGGTTTTGAAAACCTGGAAGTTTTCAGATAAAGTCAAGACAAAGTTAAGAAAATCAAGAACTGAGACTCAAGGGTTCATCAATGTATTCATGTTTTTGTTTTTTTTTCTTCATGAAAAGGCTTTTCATGAAAATGTAAGTGATACATAGTTGTACATCTGTGCACATGTTTATTCACTGGATGATATAAACAAGACTGGAAGCATCTCAAGATACTGTCTTGTTGATCTTCCTTAACATAATTCCTGAATGACTATACAACCAACTAAAAAATTATAGGGTTTCCTCAAGTCCACAATTGTTTATACACTGGTTATCCTATCAGAAGGTTTTCTAACACCTATTCTGATTATTTCTTGCTACAACTTAAACCTGTGATTTCTGCAAATCCTTTTCAGAGCAAACTTGCAGAATATTTGTTCACTTTAATAAAATACCAGATGTTTGATAAATATATTTATATTTGCTCTTCCCCCCCGCCTTTTCCTTCTGTATTTCAAACAGACTTTCTTTCCACTAAAGCCTGTAGATAATTTTCAGAACCCAGATAATTTCTTCTCTGCAGTCTTTTCAGTTGTTGTGCATCTTCTGTGCATTATGATGCTCAACAGTTCGCCTTACAATTCAGATGGGGCTTTAGCAGTGTTAAGTGGAATGAAATAAGTAATTTGTGAATCACTGTTTTCATGGCATTATATTGCTTTTGAAATATGTTCTGTTTCTGAACCACATTATGTTCCATGTCCTTTTTTCAAAGAATGTTGTTTATGTGGTTTTCCTTCTTCAGAACTTTTAGAATAACATTCAGCTAAACAGTGAAGGAGGAAATTAGTGGACCTTATTACCCCAATTGCACTATATATTTTCATATCTGCATTGATAATGTATTGTATAATTACCTTGCTCAAGGTCAGGGCATTTGTGTCTTTGGATATCTTCTGAGTACTGGCTTTTCACTTTTTCTTCCTGTCCTCCTTTATCCTCTTTTCTAATGCTGGGTACTTATTTTAAGGAACTTTCTAGCATAGTCATTCTGACCTTAATAAATCTTGTTGTTGGAATTCTACCCAAGGGCCTCCATCAGAACTTTAATAAAGAAGACTCTAAATGGATAGAAAAGTTATTAAGTCTATTTTAATTGTTTTACCTAGGCAAAGTTTCTAAATAAATAGATTAGCTACTGGCTGATACAGACAATGAGGTGTCTTTGAAAGAAAGCAAATCACTATCTAGCTCAGGAAAGTGTTTGAATCAGAATAATCTATGCTAATTTCAGTTTGCGTGATTGTCGGGGAAGGGGTAATTAGGTACTGCGAGACGATATCATAAAAATATCAATATATAATTTATTAACATTAAATAATCGGAACTCGCACCACCCCCTACCACCATTCAATAATAACAATAGTAACAGGCTCTTTGCAACGTTAGGAAACTATGTACAGGTTATAACAGGATCTGGAAATAACTGTTAAATATATATATTAACAGAACTCGAACCAAACTGGAAAAGAGAAGGTTTGTGGTCAATATACCACCTGCGGCCAGTACGCCGCTTGTTCACTAGATGGACCCGAGAAGCAGCTTTCTGCTTATGGCAGAAGGCAATCAATGATTACAAGAGGCTTGGTATTTACTCACAAAAATATATCACAGGAAAATAATACCCTAAGCACGTGGCGGGGTTTCCCGTGTTGCCGGGCTGAAAGTTGCCGGAGGCTTTAAAGTTTCTCCAGGCTCCTGAGCACTGGGGAAGAGGAGACAATCTCTGACCTGATCCTGGCTGGCTCTGGAAGCAGGCTCTTACAGGCAGGATGTCTCACTGTATCACGCTGGCGAATGCGTGGAGGCAGCAGGCAGGATGCAAGCAGGCATCTGTAATGGTGGAAGGCACGCACCCCGTGTTCCCTGCTCCTTTATAACACAGCCCAAAGATCAATTGGACCTTTGGACACAAGATAGCCAATCAAATGGCAGTTACCCAAGATTTTGCCATATTGGGTGAAGCCATAGGCTTGCTTTATCCTTTTTTGGGCAGATCACGGGCCCTGCACAAGGCAATCATGTGCCCCCTAGCAACCACAGGTGATGGACAGACCCCGGACCCCAGACTTAGTGGCGCCAGGTCCTTTGTCCCTTTTCCCGCGGTTGCTCTCTCCCCAAAACAGCAGAAAAACATGTCTGCACAAGCCAGGACATGTACAAGCCCAAGAGGCCTGTTTAGGCCTACCACGACAGTGATCCTGTATCATTTAAAATAATAATCAATTACTCCATGTATAGATGAATCTGAAACCACGCACAAATTTAAAGTAACATTGTATTTTATGTCACTGCGAGTGCTGACAGTCATTAACCTACAACAATTTTGGAACAATAGGCAGTTCGTAATTGAACTTCTGTTGTATGTTGGGAAGAAAGAAGCTGGAAAATATCATAGGGAATCTACTGATCTACTCAACTAAAGAGAAATAGCCACACCTTTGAAATAAACTCAATATCAGTTAAAATGCAATCAGCCGAGGCAATTATTTTATCTTCTATTTTTGTGCAATGTGATGTTCCCAACTTGGTAAAAAGTAAATGCAATTCATTTAGAATTTAAGAAGGAAAATTAATCACTTAGTGTTCAGCAAAATAACACAGATAATATTATAAACAAAACCCATACAAAAATAGATGCAACATCAAGCTTTCATGAGTCTGGCAGAATACATATTTCCCAGTCTTGTGCACAGAGATTCTGATTTCCAGCTCCCTTCCAGAAATTCATATTGTGGCACTTTCACCTTTCTGACCTTCATAGTGATCTGACTTTGTTACTAGTGATGCACTGGATATACCTTATATTCAAGCCTAAGGGGGAGTAGCAGATCTTTCTGCTTTCTGACTCGCTGATTTTCTTAAACACAAAACTTTATAAATCAGCTTTTATGGCCTCAAATGGAGACAGTAAGAATACTGATAACATTGCATATGATTCACTCCTGTAGTGACAACACCTGTTTATTTTTCCATCCCTGCTGGCACTGTAGTTTCCACTTTTGGATGCTATTAAATCAGCACTCTGTACCAAATCATTTTGTGAGACTGAACTGGCTTCTCTGATGTATCTGGCAGATCTTCCATAGTGTAAGGTTTAGAATGAGAGAATATTTTTTCCAAATGAGCAGACAGTGAGTTGAGAAGTCTTTTTCTTTCCCTACTTAGTACGTTGCATATCTATTTAAAACAAAGTGATGAGCTCTGTGTAATTGAAGTGTGCTTGGTGGAGATGATGTTTTAGGCCTATTGAGAAGATTTTAAGGAACTCAGAACTGGAATAAATTCCCTGGGAATGGATAAACAAGTGCAGAATGAAAAAGAGTTGTCAGCGCTTCTAAAATAAAAACTTAATTAAGATCCATATTGAAGATGTTAGAGAGTTGTTTTTGGGTTTGGGGGTTGGTTTTGGTTTTTTTTAATTATTTACGGTCTTCAAAAGTTTGCAAAGAATCTGAAACATGTTTTCTATTAATCTTTTTCCTTGATTGCCCTTTCTTTAAGGACGCATTTGTGCTCATGAGCCGTATGTGAAGTTGTTCATAATAGTATCTACATTGTATGAATGAGCCACTATGCCTGCAGTTATATATGTGCAGTTTAGAAAGTGTTTTTGGCTTACTTGGCTGTCAAGGGAAAACAGTTTTTCAGTATTTTTGACTCCATGGCAAACACTTCCAGCAGTGACCCTTTTCAAATGCACGTCAATAAAATTCTATCTTCTATTAAAAACTTGGGAAATTTTATAATAGATTTTTATTTGAATTAGACTGATAACATTTAATAACAATGAATGGAATAAAAAATAACATAAAATTCAACATGACTAAATACTATATAAATATTAAATTTTGGAATGCAAAGGGCATGTGCTGTTTCAATGTTCATCTATTTTTACAAGACTGTGGGTATCTCATGGACATTCTTTGGCTTATTTAACTATCCATTAATTCTTGTATTGGCTAATTTAATGTCCTAATAATGTCTGCTCTAAACCATGCAAGGGAAACTTCTGAAGACTTTTTTTTAATGATTTTTTTTTTTTTTTTTTTTTTGGGTACAGTTATATATATACGTGCAATACTGTTTGTACTACATAATTGTTCTAAATGTGTGGACTAGACTAAGATATTCTGGAAGTGTGCTTTCTTTCAAACCTGCACTTACCAATGTCTTATCGCTGTACCATCTGTCTAAATATTTTCAGAAACATTTTAACAAATAGTTGCTATGCTACCTTTTTCACTTTTCAAATGGATGCAACCGTGAGAAATAGTAGCTGAAGACTACTGTGAGTTTTGACATTTTTTACAGTGGGACAAGTGTAGCAAGCTTCTCATAGGAAAACAATTGACTGAAATGCTCTCTCCTTCCCCAGCCTTTTCTCTAAGTATGCGATATTTCTTCTGTAAATACCTATTTGAATTAAATATATCCCACCAAGAGGGCAAACTTTATAGAACTAATTGATGTTGAAACCGGACAGCTAGGATTACAATCCATTTCTCTTAAAAAAAAATCAAAATTGATTTTGTGAATTATGAAATAGAGAAACTCATATGACTACATAACAATGAAAAAATGTGTTCATTGCATACAATGGGGAAAATTTTTTTTTTTTGGTACTTGTCAGGAATCTTTTTGGATGGCGCACTTGTTTCTGTTTTCTCCAGCTTCCCCCTCTATGCTGACTGTAGGTTTTGTTTAAGGGATTTTGTGTTTTTGAGGGATGGCTCTCTTATTCCTCCCGTACAAAATGTTATTGAGTTCCAAACAAGTTTATATACTGAAATTTTGAAATACTTTAAAGTTGAAAGCTGGCTTTGTATCACTGAACAGTTTTAAACAGGATGACCTATGGCTTACTTTTATAGAATCATAGAATCNCCTGCTGGCCACGCTTCTCTTGATGCAGCCCAGGACTCGGTTGTTGTCTGGGCTGCATGCGCACACTGCAGGCTCATGTTGAGCTTTTCATCAACCCAGACCCCAAGGTCCTTTTTTAGTCTTATGCTGTTGCAATTGTCATGTGTTCTTGTAACATAAAGTAAAAACTGCCTACCCAGAAGTTCCTACCTATTCGCTGTTAATATTTTAATATTTCTACTTGAAACACACTCAGTTCTGAGGCTGATGTGGTGTTTTTGTAAGCTATCAATCAACATTACAACCAACAAAAGCTTCTTTGAGTACTTCTGTTGTTACCTTTGCAGGGTTATTTTCCACTGTTGCAATTTATTGCTGGATTAGTAAGAAAGTACATTAATCTACAATTTATTGCTGGATTAGTAAGAAAGTACATTAATCTACAGAAAGAATAAATCTTGGATAAAAGTAACCAATTTTTCATCCTTCTCAAACTATGTCTTGTTTCTTCTTGATCTCATACGAAGCAATATATGGAAAAACTGTATGGAAAAGAATGGTTAGATAAAATGTTCAATGCAGCTGCTATGGAGAATTCAGTGATTGAAATGAATCCTCTTTCAGTGCTGCTGCACAGAGAAGCGTAAGTTGAAGCCATTTGGCTATTCTTTATTCAGCACTGCATTAAATCAAGGGATAAATAATTAATGTGTTTTCTGCATGAAACATGGTAATTACAAAGAGAAAGAGAAAAATGTGTAGAAAGATGATTTTGAGTGATAATGAATATTGTAGAAAACATTTCTCAAGAATAGGACCTGGCACAGTAGATACAAAAAACTTAGCAGCAAAATGTAAGCTTCTAAGTGAAATGATCTTAAAAGCAATACAGGCATAAAAAAAAAAAACCAAAACAACCCCAGCACAGTAACATTGTGAAATGCTGTGTTTCTATTTCTAGAGTTCCTATAGAGAATGGCACAGAGAAGCCAGAGATAATAGACATACAAATCAGTTTTCAGAAACTAATAGGACCAGAATTTATTGTCACAAGAGTCAATGGCAAGCACAGTGTAACAGACTAACAGATAATTTCATTTAGTTGTAGAATAGGATATTAAAAAATATCCTTTGTGACAGAAGCTGTGATTATGCTTGTGTTGCCTTAAATGATACTGCACTACAGCAGCTTTAAACATCTTTAGGATATATATATATGCATGTGATTATATACACACACACATATATATATATGATTGTCTATAGTGTTTCCTCAGAGAGGCAATTCTGTAGTAAATGTTATGGTTTAGCATGAAAAAAATGAATGAAATTTAAGTCTATTGATGCTATTGCTCATGCATGTCAATTTTTATTGCAGTCTTGGTTGGACAAATGTTGCACAGTCAGATCATTAAGTGATAACTTTTCATTATTATTGTAATTTTAACTACAGGCTCTCAGTGTAAACAGTACTAAAACATTCTTAAATTAGTATTGTCTGATTTAAATACCTTTTAAATGAGAGTATTACGCCATGAGAAGGAGTGTTTTGAATGGTGTTTGTTTTCACAGTAACTACATTTTTTATTTCCTCAGTAGAGTGGCATTGGTGCACTAATTGAATATCACACGGATTATGTTTTCCTTTTAAATTTATGGTGAATGTAAATATATGCAAGTGTAACAGCAGCAAACAATACTATTGGAAATGTTTTTCATGGTTCTAGTAAACAGTGCTCAGACTGTAGCAAATACAAAATTCTGAGCTTCAAGTTGTTTGCCTATTTGCTGCCTCTTCTTAATGGATGATCAAGTCTCCATCCTTCAGCGTTTTTAGACTTGCCCAATAGACTACATATCTTTGGAACAGAGCATTTGAAGCTGAGCACTGTCAAAGTCATAGACCGAATAAATAATTTATGAGTTCAGTAAATGTTCATATATACGTAAGCACATGTCAGATAATGTCTTTGTTTTCTAGAACTTCAAGCTTTATTCATTGTGGTGTTCGCACAATATTCCGCGCCCCCACCCCTGCTATTTTTAGATAAACTAATCTTCTGATTTTGATGTGGTAAAGAATAAACTAGGCCTTATTCATGAAACAGTTTGTCTCTGACCCAGTTTCTAAAGCAAATTCAATTAATTTTTCATGCTGAAATGATGGAGTTAGTGATTGCCTGGCTTTGTGCATTTGTAGTATCTTTTTACCTTGCTTTTCATTAATGCAGCCATTTCACCTATACTTATTACAACATCCATCTACTCTTAAGTTATTCTAAATACTATTTAGAGACTTTCTTGGAAGGGACTTTTGGAGGTCATCATAAACCTACCCACAGCACAGCTAACTGCTCAGTCAGAGCAACTCTGGGCCTTGTGCACAGGAATTTTGAGTCCAGTGAAAGGGATTCCAGAAACTTTCTGGGTGTCTTTGTTTAAATGGGCAGTGATGGGAGAAGGCTCGAAAATTACTTCAAAAGTAATTAAAGACACCTGCCCCCACAGTATTGAATGAAATACAAAATATATTGCAAGATTAAATGAAAAATGCTACTAATAACTACAAACTGCAATGCAAAACAGTACGAAAGCATACGAAATACACAAAAATCCATGCTCTACATTCTAATACCAAACCAAAACCTTCTTCAAACCTCCTTCCAACCAGACCAAACCCCAAACCCCAGTACTCCTTTTCTTCTTCCACCTGGGTTTTACCATAAGCCCCAGTGCTCTTTCTTCTCTCCCATTGCTAGGCTCAGGCTGACCAGGCCTGAACTGCACTACTCCCACTCCCCAAATTACTCACTGGCATTTGGCCTAGACAGGCCAAGATTGCACAGGAGAAAAAAACTCAGGCCAAAGAGGTCTGTGATACTCCCCCGTGTTACCAGATAAGAGAGCGTGCCTCCCTGGGAGAAGAGAGGGAAGAAAGAGGAAGAGCTGGCCTTGCTGCCTGCTTAAGTAGAGTAAGATAACAGAATTATGGGAATGAAATACCAAAAGATTACAATTTTACAATTTCTTGTCCACTCCCGGATGCTCTGGACCTCTTGGAGGTCTGTACTGCATGGTTCTTAAAGACATAGGTCTGAACCCAGGACACTGGGCAGCCAGGTCCTGTCTTTTAAGCACAATTCTTGTGGGGAATTTTTTTCCTTCCATTTGCAATTTTCCTTTCTGTAACTTGTGAATATTGCTTTTACTCCTTTCACTGTTCACTTTCAAAAACATATTGTTTTTTTCCATACATTCTCTCTGTTGCCATCCACTTAGTAATGAAAGACTGCTATTAGATGCACCCTTAATCTCCTCTTCTGCAGAGAGAATAGATGCAGCTACTTTTGCTTCTTCCAGCATGTTATATTGTCATGTGCCTAAGCCACTTAGCCACCATGGTACTGATTCACTGGATTCTTTCTAGTTTGTCAGTATCTCTCTGGGTCGTTGAAAAGCCCAAAGCAGACACAGTGCATTCAAAAGGGTGTAATATCCACTTACTGAATAATACATCTTCCAAAAGCACAGGCCTGGTGGACAAGATTCATCTTGCCTTATTGTTACCATCTAAAGCAATTTAAATTTCCTTAGTAGATTTCTGAAAGCAATGAAGGGAGAAAATTCCCCCTGAAAGTGATACATCAAGTCTATTTCAGTTATTTTACAATGATAAATTACTTGCTGAAGGTGTTTCTCTCTACATTCACTTTTGAAGAAACTTGAATAAACTAGCCTGGACACATCAGAGACAGCTACATTTAAGGCAGGATGGATCCAAACTCTATGCTGTTAAGAACTACACATCTACCAGTGTTTTATTTCCAAGCATAAGGTGTTAGCAAACCACACCTTGGATCTCTAATAGGCAGTGTACATCCTCCTGTCATCCTTCAAATGCTGGGATAAGCATAGTATCTGTTATCTTCTTAACACAGAACTAAAGATACTGGAAAATTGAATATTCCTTTCAGAGTCCTAAGTTTTTAAACTTGCTCCACCTTTTTTTCATTATTCCATTTGAATCAGTGTGAGTTTAACTTGAGAGCTTACACAATCATAGTTTGAGAAGGGACGGGGAACAGACTACTATTGTTTTAATATATAAAGAGTGGAATGGATGGAATAGAATAGAATAGAATAATATCACAGCTGGAAGGGACCATCATCTAGCCCAAATGCCTGACCAGCTTCAGGGCTGACCAAATTAAATCATATTATTAAGAGCATTGTCCTAATGCCTTTTAAACACCGATAGGCTTGGATCATTGACCACTCCTCTAGAAAGCCTGTTCCACTGTTTGACCACCCTCTTGGTAAAGAAATACTTCCTAATGTTCAGACTAAATATGTATTCTGTAGGTCTCTGACTTCACTTTTAGGAGATAAGAAATACAGAAACATAAGAAATACAGAAACACAAGAAATACTGTTGAGTCTGAATTTTACCAAGGCTTGTTATCCCTTTTACCAAAGATGTTTATGAATCTGATTCTGCATGACTTTGTTCTAGGCAGAGAAATACACAACATTCTTACAAAATAACACAGCCATTCTATAATCCATATAATTTCAGATTGCAATTAAAAAAAAATCTTCAGAGATATTGTTCAAATCCAAATTTCAAAAATGCTGATGTAAAATGCAATGAAAGTTTGGAAAATTTGCCAAGGATAAGGTAGAAGAAATGAAACAAAGTATGGATGCTACTATTTAGATTTGTAAAGATGGAGACCAAGATGCTGAGAAAAGGTTTCTCTTCAAAGATCCAAACATATTTGTACAGAAAAGAGTACCAAAATGGCAGAATACTTGGGAAGAAAATGTGTAAAGGAAGGAAAAATCAGTTTGGTTAGGGCTAAATAGCAAAGATAAAAAATAACAGGTTAAAAGAAAATCAGAGTGTTTAAAACATCATAAAGAAAACAAAAAACATGAAATACATATTGCCTTAGGAAATGGACATTTATTATTCAAATTTAGTGCAAAAAAGTATCATGAAGCCACACTCCAAAAAAAGAAATCCCACTCAAAATTGTATATCTGTTGCAAAAGTTGTGATGAACTGGTAAAATTCCTATTGTTAAAAATATATCTATATGGTAATATAGTCTGATTTCTGCAGCTATTTCCATTCATGTTTTCTTTCCAAGCAGAACAGAGTAACATGAATTTCTGGTAAAATAAATTAAGTTCACGGAGAAAAAGACAGGATAATATTTCTAGGTCTTCTTTTATTCTACTTATATCAGAAATAAACTTTATCTCTGTGGGATTATGAATTATATTAATAAGTTTTCATTGCTTTTGCATTTTGATTTCCTTTGTGATGTAAAGACGTAGTGTCTTTCTTTATTTTAGTTCATTAGCAATACTGAAAAGTCCCATGGAACCAAAGTTTCTGAACTAAAGCAATGTCAGACTGTACTGTCACAATAGTTGGTATTTCAAACACCGACTTGCTGATAAGCCAGTCTGAATTTGTACCTGGCTGAGTCAAGCCTCTTAGCCAATGAAGTTCTGGAGCTGGTGCAAAGTCTGCCATTGCTATACTAATTTCACTTCAAATTTGATTTTTATCCAATATTGAAACAAAGTTTTGTGCCTTTTATTATTTCCTACTAGAAGCTGCTATAGCAAAACTTAGCTTTGTAAAGTGACCTCATTTCACCTTGCCTCAAAGCCCAGTGCTGCAATTAACAGTACCAAAATAAGTGTATAAGACATGGGCAATGAAATAGAAAAGAGTTCATCAGCAGATTGTCATAGGCCTTCCTTATTCAGGGTCCACCTTGTAAGCAGGAGACAATATAAAGAAGATCATAATCCTTCTTCTTTGTATCTGCTTTTACATTTCCAAATGTTTCTGTAGAGCCAGAGCGAGTATTCCAGCTTTTGTGAGAAGCAAAAAGTCACTGCTTTCACATACTTTTCTTTCCTCCCTGTCCAACCCCCTCCCACCCCCCAGATCTGCAGACCTATAGGTAGCAAGAGAAATCAACAGTCCAGTCTTTGATAGTTTCTCTCTCCAAACCTCTGAATGAAGCCAGTGTGGTTTTTTTGCAGAGACCCTCTATATTACTGCCAATAATTTCCCTTGCCATTTGGAATTCCCACAGTCCACACATCTAAAGAGATTTGTAAAAAAAAAAAAATCACGAATTTAGCTCTTATTGTGGCTGTTCCACTGGAAGGCTGAAGGCAACACCAGAAGATGAATTCTCATTGAGATGAATTCCATTAGGTAAAGTGGAGATTTGGGGCTTTTCAGCTGGGATTAAGTAATAGGCTGAGAGAATCTGAAGAATGGTTCAAGTCAGTCTCAATTTCTATTTCGTTGTTTCTGTACATGAAAGAAGTGGTATGAGGGATTTTTTTGCACTTGCTTTTGCTATTGCAAGGACATTCTTCCAGGAGAAGAGAATTTCTTTCCCTGGAGGTGGGGTTGGTAATAGCAATATTCAGCCAGCATAGTTGCATAGTTTGCTATTACGATATTGGACTGTATGGAACAACAGAATCATGGAGTCATTTCAGTTGGAAAACATCATCAAGTCTAACAATTATCTAACTTTATCAAGTCTCACTCTATCAAGTCTCATGCTGAACCACATCTCTGACTCTTTTAAGCACTTCTAGGCATGGTGATTCAGCCACCTCCCTGGGGAGCCTATGCCAGTGTTCGATAACCCTTTTAGTGAAGAAGTTTCTTCTAATATCCAATCTTAACATCCTCTCATGCAACTTGAGGTCATTTCCTCTTGTCCTAAGCATTTGTTACTAGGGAGTAGAGAGCGACATCCATCTTGCTATGAACTCCTTTCAGGTAGTTGTCGACAGTACTAAGGTCTCCTATTAGCCCCCTTTTTTTCCAGATTAAACAACCCCAGTTCCTTCAGCCCTTGTGGAGACTTGCTTTCCATGCCCTTCACCAGCTTTGCTGCCTTTCTCTGGACCCACTTGAGCACCTCAATGTCCTTCACGTAGTGAGGGCCCCAGAACTGAACACAATACTCAAGATGTGGCCTCACAAGTCATGCGTGCAGGACAGAAAATCACTTTCCTGGTCCTGCTTGTCACATTGTTCCTCATACAGTTTGCCTCACTCCAGTGATCCACTCTGTCCAGGTCTCTCTGTAGAGCCTTTTTACTCTCAATCAGAGGAGCACTCCGTCCCATCTTAGTGTCATCTGTAAACTTCCTGAGGGTACACTCAATCTCCTTGTGCAGATCATTGATAAAAATATTAAAGAGAAATGACCCTGCTACTGAGCCCTGGGGAAACACCACTTATGATCAGCCACCAACTAGATTGAACTCCATTCCCTACTACCATTTGGGCCCAGCCATCTACCCCTTTTTTAACCCACCTATCCAAACGATGAGCAGCAAGTTTCTCCAGGAATATTCTGTCAGAAACAATGTCAAATGTTTTACTAAAGTCCAGGTAAACAACATTCACAACCTTTCCATTATCTACTAAGCAGATCACCTTGTCATAGGAGATCAGGTTTGTCAAGCAGGAACTGCCCTTTATGAACCTGTGCTAACTGGGTCTGATTGCCTGATTGTCCTGCATGTGCTGTGTAATGGCATTCAAGATGATCTGTGTCACGACTTTCTCTGGAACTGAGGTGTTATGGGTTGGATTGGATCCCCCCAATAAAGTTTTATGGAAATATGCCCCCCAAAGAATAATTTCACAAATTCACTCAGAACTTGAAAGAAAAATGGAATTGTACTTACTAAAAGAAATTAAATATAAGAATATGAAAGGCAATAACAAATATGCAAAGTATATTTACATATATATGTACAGCTTAACAACAGCACAGACCCCCCTGTACCCCCATTTGCCGCTCTCAGTTCTCTTGGGTGTATGTCATCCAGACCCATAGACTTGTGTAGGTCTAAGTGGTGTGGCAGATCACTAACCATCTCTTCTGGACTATGGGGCTTCATTCTGCTCCTTATCCCTGTCTTCCAGCTCAGAAGGATGGGTATCCACTTGTGGTCGTTCGAGTTAGATTCCTACCTCAGACATAAAAAAAATTCAGAAAGAGAAACTTAGAAGTGGAAGCTCTGAGGCAAACATTCTAGGCATAGGCCATGTAATGGCAACAATGGATAAGTTAATATAATTTCATTGGAGCATCCAGAGTTTTATGTCTGGAGGCACAGCCTGTACCTTCCCCTTGCTGCTTCTGCTGCTTTGCCTGCGCCTGCTGCTATCTTCCCCTGCCACTGTTTTGGCTTCTGCTGCTGCTGCTTTTGCTGCTTCGCTGCCGCTTGACCCCTTCCCCATCTTCCTTCAGTTTATTATATTCCTGTAGTACTCTTATACTCTTATATTCACTTTAAACTATAAGAAATACAATTTATCTTTTTTTTTTTCCTGACTTCACAAAAAATCCATATTGTGGTGAGTTCATTCTACCAGGGGAGAGATCCACCTTAACCCGGTACACCACTGAATAACTGGTGCTTGCCTGCCTTTTATTGTTTCTGGAGGATAGGTTGTCCTCTCACATCTAGCATTAATTGCCAAACTTGTTGTCAGCCTCAGCAAAGGACTAAAAAATGCTTAGGTATGGAGCTTAAAATGTCATTTCATTGCTTCACTGAGCCCCTCAAGCATGGGACTTACCAGAGAAATTTATGTGGCTGCTGTGTTTCCTCTCTTCCCTGGAAAAAAATCGGCTTCAGCTCAAACCTGGTAGTTTTTGAAAGAAGTGACTCCCTGAAAATAACATGATTAAAGAAGCAGGATTTTAACAGTCAGCTCTTAGCTTCCTGCTGAGAAGTGAAAGGAGCCTTTTGCAAAAGTCAGTCATAGCATTAGGTCACGAAGTCTCTAAAATCTTTACTATGAAGAAAGAGAACAAAAGTAGGTAAACACTGAAAAGTATAAAGACAGTGACAGCCTGCAGACCACATACAATTAAGGCTCAGTTTAGCCTTTTTTGTATATTTTATTTTGTTACTCATTTATATTTCCATTAAAAATTAGCCAGTGATTTTTTTCAGATTATAGATGATGTTATTTAGATAGTCACTATTTCTATTTTCTTGTTGGTAATAACCAAGAGGTCTGCTAAGTGTATTGGTTTAATGGCTACATAGATAACTCTTATTTTAATCAATAGTTAATTAGTAATGCTAGTAATAAATAATAATGGCTAATTTTGGTAAACTGCAGTAGATTAAAAAAAATCATTGATTGTGGGTTCTTTTCTTTCCCTCCTAATCCCCTAAAACTGTCATAATCTACATTTCAAATCACATCTTCAGCAGTGAAACACACATTGTTATAACTCTTGGCCAGACATTGTCCTGAGAATTATTGAGAATCTTCCCGCAACATGATAGCTAGAGAGAATGAATTATTTGCTCCCTAAACCAAGCTCTAACTGTGGATGACAGGACATAACCTTGCAATTCTGTGCCAGTAGAAAAAACACAGTTGTGCAACTGCCAGCCAGTACAAGTCATCTTTACTATGTGTATGACAACATTGAACATGTATATTGACTCACTGTTCTTTTGTCTTGGATCTGTCATGATGAGGCACTTAAAAAATTGTGTGTTGTATTGTGGACAAAATGGCCAAGAGATTAGCTACCAGTTGCCAAGTTGCAATAAAAGCAGTAACTGCCTTGAACCCGACTTCTATTTTGCCTGAAAAAAAACCAGGTTTTTCTTAATATATTAAAAGGGTTGAAATTGATCTAAATGCAGAGTTGACAAGCATACTTCAGATAAAAAGTAGGCAGTTATCAAAACTTCCAAATCTATTTGTAAGTACCTGCTCAGCCCAGTTTTATTTTTTGGGAGAAGAGATTGCTGTTCTCTTTTTCTTCGAATGTAGATGCCAAGACTCATATTTATTTCCCCTGGTGAATCAAATTAAGCAGAAACAAAGAAAATGTGCTCTAATTCATCAAACCTCTGTATCTGAGCTTTTTCTTCAAAACTTATCACTGTCATGTCCCTTGACAGCATACCTCACACTAGCAGCTTTTATCAGACTTTTTACTATCTTTTAAAGATGAACTGGAATCACTTAAAGGGGCATTGCCAATTTAGAAATGAACCTGTTTTCTCAATTTGTAGAATTGTACTTTGTTTCAAACAATGCCTAATATTGTTGAAAAGGAGATTACCAAAAGAAAGTATCTATCATTCGCAGGTAATATGTCTGTCTTTGTGTTTGGCAGGTTCTTTATGTCTTCCACATGTTACTGGGGACCACACAGTAACATAAGAGTGATACCCTCTTTCAAGGAAAGATAGAGAAGTATACATTCTTCAGAAAATTAAGTAAAGGATGCAAGCAAATATTTTCATGTTGAACTGAGGGGGGAAAAAAAAAAAAGAGAGTATAGGCAGGGGAACAAATGCTGAGGTAAAGAAATGAATGGACATAGTGACAGTAAATGGGTAGGGATTGAGTAATTTACTCTTGGGGGAAAGGGTGAAGATTAGAAGAAGAGAAAAAGGAGTAATAAGGGTGAGACAATAAAGTTCATCCCTCTCCTTTGAAGCTAGGAACTGTGGGAGTGGAACTTTGTCCTTGTGAGAGTATTTGAACTTCTCTGATGGCCATATTGAACTTGGGATCTGGGAATGTGTGGCCTTTAGTACAATCCGAGCCCTTTGCTCTGTGGGGTGTCCATTGCAGATTTACCTTTATGATAATGAGATGACTGGGCTGGCAGCTGAAGTACTCAGCTTTGTCTCTATCCAAACAATAAGATAGTCAAACACTTATGTCACTCTCATGTGAAACCACTACAGTTTTCACCTGTTTTGTTTTTAGGTCATGTGAGAGTAAGGATGCGTAATGTTGCTACATTTTCTTATAACTCTAGTTGGCTGATGTTTTCAGTGTGAATCATCATGGTTATGAATTCTAAATTAGTACTTTCTTTGAATATGGTATAATCTTCCTTTTTAATACATGCCAGAATATAGATAAAATACAAACCAAAAAGTACAAGGCAGAATTTCAGGAAAGGCTACTGGAGTCACTTGAATTTGTTTTCCCTGTTATGCACTCTCATTTTACATTATGATTTCAGTGGTTCTGGTTTTCTCAGATAAGACAAGTTGTTACCAGCTTTGAAGTGTCCAAGGAGTAATTAGATTAGTCAGGTCTAAAGATCAGCTAAGATCAGCTAAGAAGAAAAGGTCGATAGGACGAAAGATTAAATTCACTGTTGATGAATCCATAGCTCATTAGATGCTATTTGTAGGCATTGTTGAGTTTTAAATGATGATATAATTTATTGCTTAAGGGCAGGATTCCAAGTAGAAACATAGAAAAGACCCTCAATTGGAATTTTCAAAGCTCTGCCTGTGCTAAACATCAAGAAGTTCCTCTGAAAAAGCATAGAGGTTCCTCTCCAAACCATCAAGATGTTTTATCTTTGCTTAAACACTAGTACCAACTTTCACACAATACATTTATCTTTCAAATCCTGACAGTGGCACCAATTTATGTAATTGCCAATTGACAAGGTTATCACAAGGGACACAGACACCAAGGTACAGAAGTAAACTTATCTTTTACTTATGTACAGAGCAGTAAAACAACAAGCAAAATAAGAATGATAATAACACAGCAAAGCTAAAATACATCAAGGTAATGCACCTGATCATTACTACATAAGGTTATCAATAGTGACTAAAAAGATACATCACCAATTGTCCCAACACTTTACCATCATACAGATCCTCAATCACTGGGGAACCCTGGCTACAGTGAGGATTTGGAGAACCTTTCCCAGCAACTGGGAAAACCTACACTGTGTGTCCACTTGTAGTTGAGCCTTTCAAATCGCTGTAAGAGGGTCCAACTTTTATATTGTTGAACAAACAAGTTTATGTAACTCCAAATGCACGAATATCTGCCTTTGTTCTCCTGTTAAATTCCTTCCATAGTCTGGTCAGGGCCCAGGGAGAAACTAATGGAGTGCGCTTGTCTGTTTGGTTTTGATCACATCCTTCCCTGCAGGGCCAAATACCTGGCTGCATGGCCATGACAATCTCTCAAATATGGTCTTCGACGGTGCACCAAGCAAGGCCATTCACCTACAGGGCCTTGATGATTTACTGATAAGGCTGGACAACTGCTAACATGGCTTTTATACTCTTCTAAGCTAGGAAAGTTAAATACATTCTCATGACATTTCGTCCTCACTAATTAATATATTTTGTCTAATTTACATTTTTCAGTAATGAGCTTGCATATTTTGGGTATATACTAGGAATAGATATTCAACTAATGAGCGAATACTAATAATATCTACTGCTCAGTTGGGATGTTCATCTAGTGGTCAGCTTTGGTTTGAGGCCTATTGCTCAGGCCACAACACTTCATAATGCTAAATCCAGACACAGACATAGGAAAGCCTCTAGTGGCGAGGACCCACAAACCTGTGTGAAAAATACAGTGAGTGTCATATTCTTTTTGTCTGTATGTGAGAAAGAGCCAAAAACAGTGGCATATGAACATGTGTACTTTTTTATGCCTTTTGTCTGCACAGCAGCATTAAGAGAATCCATTTTTTTCTGCTGTTCTTCACAAGTGCTCAAAGATTAATCCATAACAGTAAAATATCAATGAATTTTCTGCTCCCTATCTATTTCTGAGTAGTACTCAGAGAGCATAACAATTGTTTGAATGCGTTGTCATTTGCCTAGGAAAGAAGGAAGTGAAGATTAATTATTATACTAATATAAGTACCTGTCTCCTACTTCACCCTTTCCCATGAAGCAGCCTGCTTTATGCTTTGTTTCATTTTTCAATGTGTTATACTTCCCGCTCTCACAGAAGGCTTCCCCCTCAATCTCTTCTGTTTTTAATATTTTCTACCTTTCCCTGTGTACCATGGACAACTTCACCTCAGTTGTATATCTACAGATCAAAGCAACTTCGTATACGAATGAAACAAAAACATGACTGTTCACTCATGCCTATGGCAGTGAAAAAGCCATAGAAACCTCTTGTTGCTCTCTCTCCCCTTACCAGCACAGTCCTTAGGACTGCATTTCATTGCAATAGATTGTGAGATTAGGTTCACACTTAATATCACTTGATGGCATTTTAAGAGCATCACACAGAGCAACTACTTGAACCTTACTGCCCTACCAAAGTAGTCTAATTTGACTATTGCTGATTTTTTAGAGGAATAAAACGGACTTACAATGGATTATATGCAGACTTAGACTGCAAACAGCTTCAGATGAGACCATACTTCCCCACATGAAACACAGCTCCTGTGCTACAGAACAAACTCCCTCTCTTTCCACATATTCACCACACTTTGCAAACATTAACTAATTAGGTAATCTGAGGTCCCACTTAAAATCAAGATCCTTTTTTTAGAATCTGATTTAAAAGCTAATTAATTAAGGTGAGTTTCTGGCTTATTAAGCTCATCATAGTAAGGACATTAGTCTCATTAGTGTAATGCTGCCTTCCTCCCTCCCCCATTTTTTCACTCTGAATTCAGCATCATACCCCATGAAGGAGTGAAAATTGCTTGTTGACAATTTCATGGGGAATAAGAACAGCAGGAATCAAGTTTTCACTCATCAAACCAGTGCAGCAACTGGGTTTCCCCATATTCTGTCATATCCAGCACACTTTTTCTTGAACCATTAACAAACACTCACTTCTTCCCTTGTGTACATCCAACATTGCATTCAGTTCAAGTGGGCTTTTATAGCCCTCTGGAATATTCTAAGTAGCCAATATTTGTTTTTATATTTTGCTTCAAAAGCACAGTTTCCTTATAAACAATAAGGGCAAGCCACAGAAGCTCTATCAAACCTCAGTTGTGATGTAGAGAGAAAATAGAGATGAAGAACCTGCTCACCTTTGTAAAAGAGGCACTATGTTCTCAGAAAGCTTAAACTGTTTTTCCCTCTGAAATTCACTCCCCATCAGGTATTGAATTCCTGTACTACTGATATGATAAGGTACTCACTCTGTGACCTGCCTTAGAATGGAGGATTAATAAAGCAAGTGAGCAAGTGATGATCTACAGAACATGAGTAAGCAACATAGATTCCTTAATGCAGGCTTTCAATGTAATCTTACAGACTTCTAAGAAAGGATAAAAATCTCTTTTGCAATACATTTCCTCTAGTCTGCATGCATGCACTTTCAAATGGACAACTTTTCAGTAAATTTTGACAAACTGTTCATTCTCAATAAAATAATGAAGCAGTTCCTTTGTTTTTCTTGGTCCTATGTAACAATGGGGTTCATTTTCAAAGACATTCTGCTTCACACTTCTCTGCTGCTTGTTGGAAGGTAGCAATTAATGAGTGACAGTGACATTTTTTTCCCTGAAGTGCAGCTCTTTGCTTTGCAAAGTCACAGGTTTAACATTATATCTTTAATATCAGTCAAGGATCATTTTTAAATCAAGAGTTTGTCTGTCTCATCTTTTCCCTTGGTATAACTTTCAGTTGTTTTTGTTTGTTTCTTTGTTTTCTCTCTGGTAAAGGAGAGTACGAGGGAGGGTTCTCTTGCCTTTGCCAGTGTTCTCTAGGAATAAACCGTTCCTCTCTTTCTTCACCTCTCTAAACAGTTCTTTATTTCTTTACATTTTATCTTGCTTATTACCCTTTGAATGTGCAATAAACTTTATCTATCTAGCAGAATATTGAATGTACTATAGCTTCTTAGATTCATAACTTCTACTTAACTGTAAGCTTCAGACAGACTTCATGCAAAGCATTATTAATACAACTGTTAAAGGAGTTCTTCTGCCAGTGGCAAAGCATTCTCATAACAACTGTTACATCTTTGAACTTCAGAAAGACTTTCAAAATACCATTAAAAGGCAAGTCTAAGACTTGAAGTTCATAATTTTTAGGCACAAAAAGTCATACACTTAGATCAAAGTTTTAGAATTTCCTTTGTGTCAAACACCACTCATACTTCATTGCTCCACAGGTGATAATGACTTCTTTTTCTGTATTCTCACAGGAGCAGTTGAACTTCTCTCCCCCTCCTATTGCTAACATATCACTTGGAAGTAACAACTCCTACCTTTTTTTTTTTTTTTAAATTATTATTTCTAGGTTGATGAATGTAATTAAATTAATCTCAGAGAAATTTTCACAAGTATTCAAAGTCTGTTGTTTTTCGTTTCCTGACCTGAAAGAAATCAGTGCAAAAAAACTTGTCCGTTTTGTCCATCTGTATCAGTTGCTCTAAAAAAATACAATTCTTCTCCATTCAAACTATGACCATCAAATATTCTCTCCCAATGGAGAGACCCCTCCAGTGATTTTGGTAAAATGAAGAATTTTTTTTTTTTTCCCCTTAATCTAGACAGGACAATTTAATTCAGGACTATTCAACAGGGAGCTAGAAAGTCAATTCCGTCTGTTCTCCTTTCTTCTAGTAGTACTTGTATATAACCTCCAAAGATTTATTTGCCATCTGTCCAGTGAATAAACTACTGGAATACAATCTGAGATCCAGTATGCAATAAATTGGACGGTCTGAAAATGTTCTCTGGATCTTACAGTTAGACCATGACCTAACAACCACACTAAGAAAGAGGAATCTTGTGGGCAGAAGGATGAAGAGGAAGCATTCAGCCATCACTTTTTATAGCTGCAGAAGAGAACTTAAATGGAAATCAGGCAGCTGCAAAATGCAGCACCTTCCTTCTTTCACTCACATGCAATGCATGCATGTTTGAGTATGCTTACCTTAATAGCAAAACTGTTGAACAAAAGAAGGAAGTGTCTATTTTGAATACTAGTTGTTGCTTTGTGGTGCTGCAATTGTGATGATGGAGAAGATACCATTATGGTGGATTAGATTATATTTATAAAGCTCTGTGAAATACACGTGCCCAGTTCATTCCACAGGGAAAAACAAAGACAAAAAAATCCCCAAACAAACCCTCCACAAAAACCCAAATCCAAACCAACGAATCATTATAGTGAAAAAAAAGCCAAATTATATGGATGGGCCTGTGCCTACAGTGCTTCAGGATGGTTCCTTTTAGAGCACAGTAACTATTTAGCACTTGGCTTACATGGTATTCTGTAGTTCTAAAACACAATTACTTATATGTTCAAACTGTTTGAAATAATGTGAGGGGTGATTCACCAATATATTGTTTTTTATCACCTTGTACAGATGTTGTTTTTATCTCCTAGTACTGATGTTGTTAATAACGTGAGCTGTTCTGGTTGCTGAAGATGGCCTAGTAGAGAATTGTGTTCCATGGAGAGAACCCAGACTGATGCGGTCTTTATCAAGTGGGGACGCCCTGGGTAAAACTGGTTTGAAAAATCCAGGCAAAGCCTCAGGGAGAGAGAACAGCTAAGTTCTTTCAGTCACAGTCAGTGGTCAAGCACTTGGATTTGATTATTTTCATTTTACCATTGCAGATATCCTTGACTTTTCTCTGCTAAGCAATTTTACAGACTAACTCTTCAGAAAACAAAAGGTCAGGAACACTGTTGGAGAAATCTATTATAGTAAGGCTTTGAAAAAAGAGAATTGTCAAAGAGCTGTACGGGAAGAAAGGAGAATGTTTGGACCATAGGAAGTAGAACCCTGTTCCTTTTGAAAGAGCACAGATAGAAGGCAGGATGCAGAGAGTTGGAGAGAGAAACAGGTAAATAGAGGACGAAGCCAAATAGCGTAAAAGATAAGTATGTCCTAATAAGGGCACAGGACAAGGAAAACTAGGCAAAATTCATGAAGCTTGAAGCAAAGTTATAAAAGGTCACGGGAAGGCATCCTCATGGGATGGTGAGGAGGTGAGTCAGTCTCCCTGCAAAGAGAGTTGTAGACAGGGAAGAAGATGAGAATTTAGATGGAAGAAGATGAGAATTTAGTCCACAGAAGCATGGGGACAGAGGGAAAGTATCATGTTTAGGAGCAGTAAGATTGGAAGAGCTCTTATTTTAAAATAATAATTACAAGAATATCTTGGGCTTGATATGGGCTAAATAAAAGTGTTGCTATTGGCCTCATTTGGTCACAGTACTAATGGAACCTCTGATGTACCTGATACATATACTGATGTCTTTCTTCCTCTCTTATTGTGTTTACTTTGTCTACTGAATTTAACCTATACTTAATGCGTGAGTTTAGGCACAGCTTTATGTTGATGCTGACAGTATCCCAATCCAAGGGCCTATTCTCAGTATGATGTGTCTGAAACCTGAGGAAGCTGTTGAAAGAGCAAGAGTACACATGTTTTCTTTAATCATAAGCAACAAATATTCAGGTTGTAGATGAGCTCAAACTGGAGTTCTCAAATTTATCCTGGAGATCTCCACCACTTGGGTAGCTCTGCTGTTTCTCGGGATCAACCTCTAAATGTTCCAGATGATCCTGCAGCATTTGCTAACATACTTGACTTTAGTTTGAAACCACATCTGACTTCTCAAGCAAGTGAAAACAAAGTTTCAACTGAAAAGAATCTCCAAGAAAGTAGAGTGTGTCAGAATGGATGGATGGTTCAATGTAAACACACAGCCTTTGTCACTCTAAGTTGGATAAAATATCTGTTGCTACCTATGGCAGGTACAACTGCTCTGATCAACACAAACATTTGACAAAATCGTCTAGGCTTGCTAGGAGCTGATAAAGACCAGGTTGACCCCTCACAGACATTAGCTGGCTACACTGGGTTCAGAGGTTCTAACTGTGCTTTTGTGTTGTTTGAAGGGCTTCGCCCTCCAACTAATTAGAAATTGACCAGAGTGCACCCTTGACTTAGGGTACAAATGGAGTCATTCTGTGGAAACATTTTGAGTTATAGTTTTCATGGAGCAAGCAGCCTAGCAGTCATACCCTCTCCCCTTAGACTGGAACACTGTCTTAGGATTCCTCACCTTCTCTTTGGTAAGTGTATGTATTTTACATATCCTCAGTGAGAGATATCCCCTTTATGAGTGTCTTGGGTTTAGGGAGTGAGAAAGATGCTCTTTACCCCTCCCCAAAGGAATAAAAGAAACCTCTCTATACAGAATTGGAAAGAATTGGAAATTTAAATGGACATACTATTCACGACTCAAATGCTAGTATAAATATTCCCAGTATAAGCTAAGTGACTTCACAAATGTCAGTGCATTAACTTGGTGCAAGGAGAAATATGAGAGTGGGATATAGGCAATCTAATATAGGGAAAAGAGAGCAAGTATCTGTAATTGAGAGGAGGCACAAAACTTCTAAAAGAGCAGCTGTCCGATATACGATAGAAAACTTCACCAGCGGCAGCAGGTATCTGCACATATCCTACTGTTGTTATTTTCTTGTGCATCTCATGAATATATATTGCAATCATGAAGGAATATCTCTGAATCTGTAACACAATTGAGCTACAGCCTAGAATAAAATAATTCCTACTGTGCTAGAATAAAAATTCTACATGGAAATATGCCAAAGAATTAATGATCTACAGTCACTTTTCAAATCACTTTTGTTCCACTGGGAATCACAGTATCACAGTATCACAGTATCAGCAAGGTTGGAAGAGACCTCAAAGATCATCAAGTCCAACCCACTACCACAGACCTCAAGACTAGACCATGGCACCAAGTGCCACTTCCAAACATGCCTTGAACACCTCCAGGGACGGTGACTCCACCACCTCCCTGGGCAGCCCATTCCAGTGGGGAATGACTCTCTCAGTGAAGAACTTTCTCCTCACCTCCAGCCTAAACTTCCCCTGGCACAGCTTGAGACTGTGTCCTCTTGTTCTGGTGCTGGTTGCCTGAGAGAAGAAAGCAACCTCCTGCTGGCCACAACCACCCTTCAGGTAGTTGTAGACAGCAAGAAGGTCTCCCCTGAGCCTCCTCTTCACCAGGCTAAACAATCCCAGCTCCCTCAGCCTCTCCTCATAGGGCTTGTGCTCGAGGCCTCTCACCAGCCTCGTTGCCCTTCTCTGGACACGCTCAAGCACCTCAATGTCCTTCTTAAATTGAGGGGCCCAGAACTGGACACAGTACTCAAGGTGTGGCCTAAGCAGTGCAGAGTACAGGGGGAGAATGACCTCCCTGCTGCTGCTGGCCACACCATTCCTGATGCAGGCCAGGATGCCATTGGCCTTCTTGTTAACAATTTGGACAGGTTAAGATGACTTAAGATGGTTATAAAACAATGTTTATCGCTTTCTGGATCCTGAGATGTGCTTGGATTCTTAAATAAAACAGCTTTACAGATCTTCAGCAGTGTAATCAAAACAGTACTTCTAATAGATAACAGACTCAGATTTGCTGAGAGGTGTAGATTTGTTTACCATTGCCTAGAACAAATTTTGATCATATAGTAATTGTAATATTGAAATATGTACTATCTGAATTAACTAAAGATTGTGCACAGCAAAAACGAACCTATTTCTGATTAGATGCTATGGTTTCTTCTAGTTCTGTTATTGTAAAGCAAGAATCCCTTCTGCTTTCAGAGATAAAACTTACATGCATAATCTCATCTGACACTATTTTGTTCTACTACAATGTTTTGCAACACAGATTCTTTGACATAGCATTATCTAAGATGGTATTAACCTTCTGCTCTCCTTGTAGTTCCCTGATGATGTAACTTTTCTAAGATTTCATCGCGGCTGAATTACTAAAGCAAATTTAAGACCCTGGATCTTGCTACTTACTTCACATATAAGTAGATGTTGCAAATACAATGATTTGTCTTATGTATGCCCATGGCGTTGCAGTGTTTTATTTAACCTCCTCCCAAAACACCTGTATATGCTACCCATTTTATCACATTGAATGACACTGATTTCAGCAGAGGCAGTTAGAAATGCTGGTGTGAAAGACATTATCACAGTTTCATGTTATGCCAAGAATTTTTAAATGAAAATAATTTTGGGAAATACACACTTACAGTAACAATAAAAACAAAACTCTTGGATCAAGCCATGTTTTCAGTCTTATAGTATCATTCAAAAAATATGATTGTTTTGTATGTGCTCATAATTCAGTAACTGGAAATACAGCTTATTAATTACAGATAGGATATAATAAAACCTGTGCAATATAAAATTGCTCTACTATGGGTTGTGAAAGTGGGGAAAACCAAAGGCTATTTGCTCAGGTTAATTTTGCTACTTGACAGAGTTTGAATTGTGGAGACACGTATTTGGTTATCTGTGACTTTGTTACTAGAGAGTGATATTATGCTTTGACAGACATCTTAAAGGACTGGGCATCACTAGTTACATGCTTGGCATAGTACCTGAAACTGATGTCAGTTCTCCTAAAAGTATGCCCATTAAATAAGTAAACTACTTTTCCTGACTGCAAAGAGTGCAAGTCTAGAAAGTTGGAAGTCTCAATTGCATCTATGTCTCTTCAAGTTGCATTTATTTTTAGGAATTGATCACTGATTTGCACTGAAATGCCACAACTGTGAGCTTAGCATTTTTCCAAATTCTTCCTTAGCTGTTCCTTGGTTCCTCCCTTTATCTTCCACACAAAGAATTGTATTCTGCTCTGCAGACAGTCAAGAATTTCCTTAAGAAGAAATTTCCTTCTTCCTCATATTTTTAAGAGCTATGGAAAACTCACAGGGTAAAGATTGTCCAGAAATCTCCCTCAGCCTTCTGATTCAGCCTCAGAGCCTTTCCATGCTTTGATATTTGTTTCTCTTCTTCTGTGATTCAATGGATCCACTTTCTACATATTAATTTCCAAATAACTTGCCTTAAATGTGAATCCAGAAGCATAATTTCTGAGGGAAAAACTAAATACTTTCAAAAGTACTCCATGTATTACTTATTTTGATTATCAAAAATAAGTAATTTTGTACTTGATGTTGTCCAGCTTCATCTTTCAGCCTTTGAATATTCTTATGCTTTCATCTACTAGATTAATCATGTTGTTTTAAAAAAATATTTCTAAGAAAAATACTTAAGCATTGTGTAATTTTGTAATCATTTGGTTAAATAGAAAACATCAAATCCTCACAACCCCTCCTTATCTCTTCCTTTTCCCATAGTAGGGCTTATTGTCCTCTGAATCAGAAAAGTGGTATTTTAGAACAAGTCAATAATTACAATAGTAACAACAGAAAACCCAACTAGCTATAAGACAGACTTTAAGGAGTTTCTAACAGACATCCATGCCATTTAATCCTGAAGACTGTGAGACACTGACTGCCCCATATTTCCATGCTCCAGAGATCTTCATGCGTGGACACAAGAGGTGAAAACCCTGGAGATAGAGATCAGCAGAGAGTGGTATCCCTCAGGGGCCTATGCTGGGACTGATAGTGTTTAATATCATCATCAGTGACACAGTCAGTGGGATTGAGTGTGCTCTCAGCAATTTTGCAGATGATATCAAGCTCAGTGGTGTTGATATGGCAGAGGGGCAGGATCCCATCCAAAGGGACCTGGACAAGCTTGAAAACTGGGCCCATGTGAATGTAATAATAGAATCACTGAATGCACTGGGGAATTGGAAGAAACCTCTAGAGGTCATCTAGTCCAACTGGTCTGCACTAAACAGGGATATTTTTAACCACATCAGGTGTCTCAGAACCTCATCCAACCTGGCCTGGAATGGTCCTACAGATGAGGTATCTACCACTTCTGTGGGCATTCTAGGATTATATGTTTCTGTGAAACTCTATTCTAACCAGTGTGATCTGTCTATTTTTACTCTCTTAGGTGTGGGTTTGTTGTTTTTTGCGTTTTGGTGTATATTTTTTTCCCCACAAACTGCCATTATATCAGCAGACTGCTCTTCTTCTTTTACCACTTTCTTCATCTTGTCATTGGAAAAGAAGTCAATATTAGAAATGTAAAGTAGTCTAGGACAAGATTTAATTCCTGTGTTAGGGAGTTGAAGCAAAATAGATTGGGTTTTCATAGGGCCTAAAGGAATTGTGCCTGATGATCTTTGTATCTAAGTTAGCACTTCCTATCACTGTGTTTCAATCTACTTAACATATGCAGTGCTAACATTGTATTGATTTAGTTTATTAAACTTGCCTTTAGTCAAAGTGCAAACCTTCAACAAGACTGTCCTGTATTTCTATCTACTAACCTTATGACCTTATTAATAAACAAGATGACTGTTTCATTTAGCTAAAGTTATTACTTTTAATCTACATGATAGGAATGGCTTTGAAGCAGTGATCACGTGAGAACATTTTTACTTTTTACACTGTTTACAAGCAATAGGAAATCTGAGTCAATGTCTTACATTTTTTATGAAACCTTTTTTTTTTTGAAACCTTTTATGAAACCTTGATTTTTATGAAATCAAACTGCCACATTTTTAACTTGTGTTCTCTGAAGCTCAAACTAAAGCTCAAATAAGCCTTAGCTGTCATCTGGAATAATTAATGGAACATTGGACAACCAGTTAAAACACATTATCTATGAAAATGGGTTAAATAGACAGCAAAATGAGAGGTTTTGCTATTACACAGTTCATGGCTTCTCAAAAATTTGCTCAGAAAAAAATTATTTTTGTAAAAAATGAAAAGAGAAAAAAATGCTTCCGAGACTGCACATATGTTTACATACATCAAAATAATGAATTTCTCGTTGTTCTTACACACACAGAGAGGCATCTTTGCTGAGTAAAATTATTATGGGTGATACAAAATAAACATTAAAGCAAACAAGATCACACACACACAAGCTCTGCAGACCATCATCTGCCAGTGCTGTGACATTTTAATGAATTACTTCAGATAATTGATGCAATTAAAACATTTCAGTCTGATCTTTTAAGTAAGGGCAATATTCAGTTTAAAAATATCTAATGTAATTGGGTCAGTTTTGATGAAGGAAAAGCATTGGCTTATGCCAGGACTTTGAGGTTAAGCAGAGACTGAGGTTTCCTCAAAAGAGAAACACAGGTCTTGGTAATTTTTTTAAAACAGAAAGCTTGCAGGCATGTTTTTTTATGGATGCTACAAAAGAAACACAATTTAGATTATACCATGTTTCTGTGTTCAGGCAAATGGGTGCAGATAGGGTGCTCCTTCTCATGCTTCTGTGAATTATGCCTAAGTGTTTACATAATCAGTACTTTTATTGCAATCAATTAGGCTCAAAGCCTGGTCTAATTTTTGGTGGCTTCAAGGATGCAAACAGTTTGATTTGAATAAAATACTGCAGCATGGAAGGATGCTGATATGAACGAAGGAGAAGGCATTTATTTAAACACTGAAGCTCTGTAGTTTTATACCTTTTTCTTAAATGTACTTCTCATGTTTGAATTGACAATGCTAAACAAGAAAAATGGTCTCTTGTTAACAGAAATCTACTGTAAATTCACATTGATGCCAGCAAAGAGCTGTAGCTCAGCGAATTAAATTGCTGTGTCATATTTTAAAAGAAAAGTATTAATATTCTGGTAAGGTTAGCCTTTCTTTCATAGTTACTATTAGTTATTTTCCACTGTGCACCTATAGATTAATTTCTTCCTAACACTTTTTAATATATCAGTGCTTTGTAATGGTTTGACTTTAGCAGAGAGGAGGTGCAGTCCATTGAATATAATTAACATTGCCACTACTAATACATTTGTAGCCAGTGTCAAGCAGGTCATTAGATTACAGGAATAGTCTCTAATCATTGCTTTGCGCTAAGTTTGCTGGGCATCGTTGAACTGCAGCTGCATTTATAAATCCCCTGTTGCACTACTCATGGATGCTGCAAGCAGCACTGGATTAGAATTCAGAAAAGGATATTCTTCTTTGACATGTACTATAATATAGAATATTTGGCAACGTTGACTCTAAATTTTACTTCCTCAATGTCAAACAACAAGCATGGCATGAACAATAAGACTTCCAAACACTAAAGCAGAACTATAAACTCTGAATAACTTCTGACAGATTTGCTACCCAAGTCACCTTTGTTTTAAAAAAAAACAAAAAAAAACCCCAAAACCCAACCAACCAACCAAAAAAACCAAACAAAAAAACCCCAAAAAAACAAACAAAAAATTAACATAACTTAGCCAGAGAATAATCTGAACTTCACCAACTTGAGAATAATTCAGACATTTCACACTTGGCCTGAATGTTGTGGAAAGTGGTATTTTCCCTACTTCTTCAAGATGTCAGTTTTAAAAATACTTTCATTGCTGGAGTTTGAGAAATTTGTGCTGAAGCTGTGCATGCCCTACAGGAATTTAAGCAGGATAATATGGCAAATTGGTAAGGTTTACCATATAAGACATGTCCTGACTTCAGAAGTAAATAGAGTAGGCTTCATTATGACATGAACTGCCCCGAGAAGGTGTAGAGGCTTTGACCCTTTAAGTGTGCAAAGCCAAGCTGGATGGGACCTTGAGCGACCAGATCTAGAATGAGACCCATGGCAGGGGACTGGAATAAGATGTCCCTTGGTGTTGCTTCCAGCCCAATGTGGTAGGTTAGTGTGATGGCAGTTTGGGTGGTTTTATTTTTTAAAAAAAAAAGTTTTATTATTTTTTATATTAATATATTTAATGTTTCAGAGTTACCTATTTTTAAACGGGTCATGATAAACATTACACAGAGGAAAAACACAGAGGCAATCTAGAACACTTAAGAAATAACTAGCAATAATACAACAAACATTAAACTATTAGAACTGGAAAGAGGTTCTTGCGGTCAACTATACCACTTGTCCACTAGAGGCACTCGAGAAGCTCCTTTCTGCTTAAGGCAAGAGGCGCTTGGATTCAATTAGAGAGTGGCTTCAAGTATTTACTCACAAAATATTATCTCTGGACTTCCTGGGCTAAGTACAGTTTCCAGACAGTACCCAAACACTTGCAGGGAGTTCTGTCAGTGTCTTGAAAGCTGATGAGGCTTCTGAATCTTCCCAGGTTTGAACAGAGTGCTGGGAGAGAGGCAGACGATCTCTGACCTGATCCTGGTTCCTCTTTGATTCCAGACTTGGCACAGAGGTTTGCAGAAGTGCAGGCAGGATGTCTTGCAGATGTGCAGATGGGCACAACGTCAGCGTGACTAAGTAAGCCTATGATGTGAAGGCACTTAGCCTATTCGCTGGTAAGCTTGAGGCATGGCAAGTGTCCAGGTAGACAAACCCAAAGTATCAGGGCTTGTTATTATGTAGCAGGTAGAGTATGGCAGGATGCAACGGCAGAGAGAAATGAGGTAGAAGCATGATAAAGCAGAGCACATTGTGTTTGCCTGCTCATTTCTTTTTATTAAGGCAACCCAAGACTAATGGCTCCTTGGCCACAGATTAGCCAATCAGAATTGCAGTTTGCCAAACTTGACCATATTAGGTAAAGTCAGGGCTTGCTTTTACCTTTCAGGGCAGAACACAAACAAGTGTATAAACATGTGCAGGTACACTGTTTACAAGAGGGAGAAGAGACATGGTGGCACCAGGCCTTTGTCTTCCTTTCCTGTGGTTGCTTTTTCCATCAGCAGAAGAGAGTGAGAACAGAAAACATGTCTGGACAAGCCAGGCCTATGTTAGGGCCTATTTTGGCCTTCCATGAC
>WBNM01010610.1:0-12464 GCA_013399055.1 Ramphastos sulfuratus | reverse complement strand
CCCTCCCTGGAGGTGTTCAAGGCCAGGTTGGACGAGGCCTTGAGTGACCTGCACTAGTGGGAGGTGTCTCTGCCTATAGCAGGGGGTTGGAACTGGATGATCCTTGAGGTCCCTTCCAACCTTACCATTCTATGATTCTATAAGTTTTCACCCCTTTAGAACTAAAAAGAAACTGAATGTTATGTTTCCAAACTAATTCAAAACAAACCAACCAACTGACCAACCAAGGTTAAAAGACAAGTGTCAGACTTCTCACCTTGCAGCAGGTAAGGCTTTTGAAATGAAAAATCTGCNCTATGATTCTATAAGTTTTCACCCCTTTAGAACTAAAAAGAAACTGAATGTTATGTTTCCAAACTAATTCAAAACAAACCAACCAACTGACCAACCAAGGTTAAAAGACAAGTGTCAGACTTCTCACCTTGCAGCAGGTAAGGCTTTTGAAATGAAAAATCTGCTGCTTCATTTGGGAAACTGCCAGTGCATGAAGCTGACACCCTAAACAGTGGATGCTGTATTAAGAAAAGAAAGACTTTTCTTCATGCAAAAGGACTCAACAGAACTCTGGCCAGTCTAGAAAAAGAATTATACTAATAAAGTAGGACTGCTATGCACCTGTGTAGTGCTTCTGTGCTTGTACATGGCCTGTCCTACAGGCAGCAAAATAAAGGCCTTCACAAAAGCACTGATTTTTTCACAGTATCACAGTATAAGCAAGGTTGGAAGAGACCTCAAAGATCATCAAGTCCAACCCATTACCACAGACCTCCAGACTAGACCATGGCACCAAGTGCCACGTCCAAACCTGCCTTGAACACCTCCAGGGACGGTGACTCCACCACCTCCCTGGGCAGCCCATTCCAGTGGGGAATGACTCTCTCAGTGAAGAACTTTCTCCTCACCTCGAGCCTAAACTTCCCCTGGCACAGCTTGAGACTGTGTCCTCTTGTTCTGGTGCTGGTTGCCTGAGAGAAGAAAGCAACCTCCTGCTGGCCACAAGCACCCTTCAGGGAGTTGTAGACAGCAATAAGGTCTCCCCTGAGCCTCCTCTTCTCCAGACTAAACAATCCCAGCTCCCTCAGCCTCTCCTCACAGGGCTTGTGCTCCAGGCCTCTCACCAGCCTCGTTGCCCTTCTCTGGACATGTTCAAGCACCTCAATGTCCCTCTTAAATTGAGGGGCCCAGAACTGGACACAGTACTCAAGGTGTGGCCTAACCAGTGCAGAGTACAGGGGGAGAATGACCTCCTTGCTCCTGCTGGCCTCCACCTATCTCATCCAAAGGCTCCATCTGATAGTAAGGCTTAGAGAACAGCTGTGTGGACACCATGCCAGGGGTTCAGACATGAATAAGAAGACAGGGGATATAAGACTGGGACTAAGATATATAGAAGTGAACAATAACTGACATGCACAAGGGAACAAGAGGAGACTTACTACCAATTTAACCTTCTTTTCTTCCCCTCATGGTCGGATCTTTGCTTCATTGAGTGAATACAAATTCATCATATTCTATAACTGACCTTACATCTCATATCCAGAGGACTGAGGCTGCCATGGCACACTGCATATTCAGGCAGGTTTTCATGTCCTGGATGCTGTAGCTGATTTCCTGCTCTACCCAATGAACAGCTCAGGATCACTTCCAACGTACTTCCACACACCACAAGAAATAGTTATCTCACAGAACCGTGGAATTAGTGTGCTTTAGCAAAAACACTAGATAAAAAAAAAGGACCAGCAGGTACATTCATTAATCTTGTAAGTAGATTCAACTGAATTTTTGTGCCCTTCATTATGCTTTCAAAACCCATCAGTCAAGCTTCCTCGGGTCTGCTGGTTCATTCTTATTCTAGCTACTTGGCTCACATCTAACAGAGAGTTACTGAGATAGGCATTTATCTCTTGGCCATTTTTGTTTAATCTCACATTATAAGAGTTGGTAGAAACAATAAGGTGAATGCTAGTTTGATTAAAATGAGCTCTGGTCAAGCAGGACAATTTTATTGCCTGCTTGGTGTGACACTGTTCTGGTTAGTTCTGTTGAGGCACTTAGTATATAACCAAATAAAAATATTAGCATGCATCTGTATAAAAGAGATTGTGTCAGAGGAGGACTAAAGTGGAAAAAGAAGACATAGAAAGTGGAAAGGTGGATAGATAACAAAGGAAATGTCTAAAAGCATTGTCCAGACATTGTGTGGCAAAAGAGAAAAGCCAAAGCCTGCCTGGAGATAACATACTTTGTAGTTAGGCAAAAGGGGTAAAAAGAAGGGTACAAGTTTCCTAACACAGGAGGAGTTTTGGAAAGAGTGTGAGTCTTTTAAATGAGGAGACATCATGATGGATCATATTGAAAAGGTAAAAATATTTAAAACCTCTTTTTTTCTGGTCTTCATAGCCCCAGTCCTGGCTTCTGTGCAATGGTTTGGGAAGCTGAGGAGCAGCCAAAGATGGAGCGAGCCACATTTCGACCTGTTCCAGTATTTTACTACTCTCATTGTAAAGAACTTCTTCCTTATGTCCAAGCTAAATCTACCCTGCTCCAACTTCAAACCATTGCCTCTCATCCTATCTATACAAGTCCTTCTAAACAGCCCTTCCACAGCCTTCCTGTAGGTCCCCTTCAGATATTGAAATGTAGTTTTCCCTGGAGCCTTCTATTCTCCAGGATGAACAGTCCAAATTCTTTCAGCCTGTCTTCATTGGAGAGGTGCTCCAGTCCTCTGATCATCTTTGTGGCCCTCTAATAGCAGAGAACTAAATCATCATCTACATCTACCTCTGTGAATTTGATTATGTCAGAGATCATTCTGTGTTACTGTACAAGTGAAATCAGTGCTGAGGAGTGCTCTCTTAGCCTTAATGTACCCTGGACCCAAAAAGCAGAAACCACCATTTCATGAATGGGCATTTACTTGGTTCCAAATTTGTGGTGACAGCAAAGAAAGGACTGTCTTGCAAAAGCGAGTTATGTAGTATATCCAAGAAATTTCAGTTCNCAGGTGATGGACAGGCCCCGGACCCCAGACTTAGTGGCGCCAGGTCCTTTGTCCCCTTTCCCGCGGTTGCTCTCTCCCCAAAACAGCAGAAAAACATGTCTGCACAAGCCAGAACATGTACAAGCCCAAGAGGCCTGTTTAGGCCTACCACGACAACATCTACCTCTGTGAATTTGATTATGTCAGAGATCATTCTGTGTTACTGTACAAGTGAAATGAGTGCTGAGGAGTGCTCTCTTAGCCTTAATGTACCCTGGACCCAAAAAGCAGAAACCACCATTTCATGAATGGGCATTTACTTGGTTCCAAATTTGTGGTGACAGCAAAGAAAGGACTGTCTTGCAAAAGCGAGTTATGTAGTATATCCAAGAAATTTCAGTTCCTGCTCTCCTTACTGGGGCTTGCAACCAGCTATGATGATAGCGGAGAAAATAAATTGCTGTAACCCAGAAGTGTGATTAAGTTTCAGTTCTGGAAACTGACAACTTTAACAATTTCCATTCCTGTAAGAGGGAGAAATCTGTTATTCTCAGAGAGTTTCACAGATTAGCTGTACTTGTCACAGAATCACAGAAGCCTAGAGATTTGAAGGGACCTCCAGAGATCAGCAAGTCCAACCCTCCTGCCAAGGCAGGATCCCCTAGGGTAGTTCACAGAAGAGTGCATCCAGGTGGGGTTTGAAAGTCTCCAGAGAAGGAGACTCCACAACCTCTCTGGTCAGCCTGCTCCAGTGCTCCAGCACCCTCACTGTAAAGAAGTTTCTCTTCATGTTGAGGTGAAACCTTCTCTGTTCCAGTTTGTATCATCTGCTCCTTGTCTTATTGCTGTGCAGCACCAAAAAGAGCTTGGCCCCAACCACTTGACACCCACCCCTCAGATATTTGTAGATCTCAGTCTTCTCTTCTTCAGACTAAGAAGGGGAAAAGAGATTTCTAATTTCCAGTGAATCACATAATTCAGGTTAAATAGGCATATAAATGGAGCAAATGAATGCCTACTGAAAGTAAAATATGAAGATGTATGTGTGGGGCTGTCTGAAGAACAATGGATGGAGGAAAGACTTGTGGGCTTGTCTTTCAGACTGTACTCTAGAGCTAGGACTGACATATGCTTAGTCACTTACGCTCACTGTTCACATTTCTGAGCCATCTGAAGGCAATGAGCTCATGCTCAGTTTTGCAAAGTTCTTTGAGATATTCTGATGAAAAGTGCCAGCCTGAATCACATTGCTGTCTTTCTCAATGTCCAGAAAAGCTTTGGAAGTCGACCTGGACAGCTTTCAAACAAGTCTTTTGATGATGTAACACCACTGACAGTGCTTATAACAAAGATGGACTTCCCTTCTCAACTCCAAATTACCATGAAATATTATTATTACATTTTGCACAGAAAATTAAATGATCAATTTATATAAAAGACTGGGGCTTGCTAAGGGATGCTCTTTGTCCTTTCATTCTTTTTAATTAGAATTATTAAATTTAAAAGAGTAAATTAATCATGGACCTGCTGGAGTGGGTCCAGAGGAGGGCCACCAAGATGATCAGAAGATTGGAACATCCCTCCTATGAGGATGGGCTGACAGAGATGAGCCTGTTCAACCTGGAGAAGAGAAGACTCCAGGGAGGCTTTATAGCTGCATTTCAATATCTGAAGGGGCCCCATGGGAAGGCTTTGGAAGGATTGTTCAGAAAGGCTTTTAGCTATAGGATGGGGGGCAGTGGTTTGAAACTGGAGCAGGGGGATTTGGGTTGAACATAAGGAAGAAGTTCTTTACAATGAGAGTGGTGAAATACTAGAACAGGTTGCCCAGAGATGTGACTGAGACCCCATCTCTGAAGATATTCAAGGTCACACTTGAAGGGGCCCTGAGCACCTTTATTTCCCTGCTTACTCCAGGGGGGTTGGAGAAGATGACTTTTGAAGCTCTATAGAGCTGTGGTCTGTGAGAAATTTTGGGTCCAGATTAATTCTACTAGAGCATGCTATCATATACCTTCATGCTTAGAAAAGGTAAATCTTGGTGCTGCAGGGCCATATGAAGCAATTCCAGCCTCTATCTCCCTACAGTGCTGCTGTTGCAGTCAGAAATAGCTGCTACCAGAATCAGGTGTAGGAAGCTGTTTCTCATGTCTCCTGGCTTCTTTACCTGTCAGTAGAATTCTGTCCTTTGAAAAACCAGTTTCTAAGCAGAGAGCATGCAATAGGTCTAATTTCTTGATACTTTGGTGAGGAGTTTTATACAGGCCCAACCAGAAAATCTGTATGTCAACCTGGTATAAACATTGGGGAGTTTTTCTGTACTGAAAATGTCAACAGGAGCAATAGATATTACTGAATAAAGAGGCTAATGACTAGGACAGAGCTTATTGCTTGGCATTCTTCAAGGATTCATCTTCTTATGGACCTTGTCAAAAGTTGTTGTTAATATCCTGGTGCAAAAACTCAGAATGTGCTGATTCACAGATTGCATTGGGTTGGTTGTTATGGTCAGCTCCCCTGTAGTCAGCAAGGACACCTCCAACTAGATCAGGCTGCCCAGAGCCACATCAAGCCTGAGTTTGAATGTTTCCAGGGATGGGGCCTCAACCATGTCCCTGGGCAACCTGCTACAGTGTTTTACTACTCACATTGTAAAGAACTTCTTCCTCATGTTCAACCTAAATCTATCCTGATCCAGTTGCAAACCATTGCCCCTCATCCCCTGTCTCTACAAGTCCTTCTAAAGAGTCCTTCCACAGCCTTCCTCTAGGTCCCCTTCAGATACTGAAATGTAGTTATAAGGTTTCCCTGGAGCCTTCTCTTCTCCAGACTGGATAGAATCATAGAATCAGAGAATCATAGAATGGTAAGGTTGGAAAGGACCTCAAGGATCATCCAGTTCCAACCCCCTGCCATAGGCAGGGACACCTCCCACTAGCACAGGTCACTCAAGGCCTCCTCCAACCTGGCCTTGAACACCTCCAGGGAGGGAGCAGCCACAACCTCCCTGGGCAACCTGTGCCAGTGTCTCACCACCCTCACTGCAAACAACTTCCTCCTAACATCCAGTCTAAATCTCCCCTCTGCCAGTTCAAACCCATTGCCTCTTGTCCTGTCATTACAAGACCTTGTCAATAGTCCCTCCCCAGCCTTCCTGTAGGCCCCTTCAGATACTGGAAGGCTACTCTAAGGTCTCCTGGAAGCCTTCTCTTCTGCAGGCTGCAGAGCCCCAACTCTCTCAACCTGTCCTCATAGCAGAGCTGCTGCAGCCCTCTGAGCATCTTCATGGCCTCCTCTGGACCCGCTCAAACAGTTTTTCTGCAAGATCATTGCCTCTTAAGGTGTTGACTTCTGAAGAGTGCCAATGATACTGCAGTTCCTGTAGCACTGTGCATGGCCCTTTAGATTTTAAAGAATCTAATATTCTTTTTCTGAGTAGGTTTCTGTTTTTAATCCTTGTAGTCAGTGAAATAGGCAGCTTCTAAAAAGCATCTTAAAGCCTACTGAACTAGAGGATCATGACTATCTTCATGTGAGGCAATGAAATAGGATATTGCCAGTGCACAATGACTGAAATGTGGCAAGACCTGTCTTCCAATACTGAGTCCAGCTGGTACAGCTGTTGTCTACCTTACCAGCCACTAAAAGCTTCTCAGGAAAGATAAACATAGTCATGGGACCCTCCATTTAAGAAAGATGTTGAGGTGCTTGAACATGTCCAGAGAAGGGTACCAAGGCTGATGAGGAGCCTGGAGCACAGCCCTGTGAGGAGAGGCTGAGGGAGCTGGGGGTGTGCAGCCTGCAGAAGAGGAGGCTCAGGGCAGACCTCATTGCTCTCTACAGCTACCTGAAGGGAGGTTGTAGCCAGGTGGGGTTGGGCTCTTCTGCCAGGCACCCAGGGACAGAACAAGAGGACACAGCCTCAAGCTGTGTCAGGGCAGGTTTAGGCTGGACATTAGGAAGTACTTCACAACAAAAGTGATTGAGGAATGGGCTGCCGGGGGAGGTGGTGGAGTCCCCATCCCTGGAGGTGTTTAAAAGGAGACTGGATGAGGTACTTAGTGCCATGGGTTAGTTAATTAGAAGGTGTTGGGTGATAGGTTGGTGTGGATGATCTCAAAGGTATTTTCCAACCTAGTTAATTCTGTGATTCTGTGGAATTGTACAAGAAGAGTGGTCCCCAGCCTGTGCTAACCTTCCAACTATGCACAGGAATAGCTTGCATTAAAAAATAATTTGATTTGGCCCCAAAATGCCCAGAGAATGTTCTATGAATTTGATTACTGGAAGGGATTATGTTGCTGTGCCCAGGACTTGGCCTTTGCTGTGGTTTAAGTATTGGTACAGCCAAGAGCCTCACGGTCCTGTGTGAATAGAGCTTTTCATGTCCTACATTAGTTATAAGTGGTGGTTGATTTAAGTGATTCTTATGATCCCAATTGCACTGCAGCTAAATTTAAACCACCTCCTTAAGAAGTCTTTAAGAACTGCTTAAGAACTACCTGAGCCCTAGTGCAGCCTCAAGGCTCACTCTCAGCTAAGACCATTCTAGTTCATATTAATGACTTTACATTTTTTTATAGTAACTAGTTCACCAAAGTCTCCTGCCTTGAGTTACCAGTTGTTACACCATGTTTACTGCATTAATTGATTGGAAAATATGACCTGATTGCTGCTGCTGACTTACTGTGTTCTGAAATGCTGCAGTACTTGAAACAGAGCCCTGTGCTTGGCGCTGGTGAGGCCACACCTTGAGTATTGTGTTCAGTTCAGGGCTCCTCACTACAGAAAGGACACTGGGATGCTGGAGCATGTCCAGAGAAGGGCAATGAGGCTGATGAGGGTCTTGGAGCACATGGCCTATGAGAAGAATCTGAGGGATCTGGGGGTGTTCAGTCTGGAGAAGAGGAGGCTTGAGGGAGACCTCATTGCTCTCTACAACTACCTGAAGGGAGATTGGAACAAGGAGGGGGTAGCCTCTGCTCCTTGGTGTCAAGCATCAGGACCAGAGGAAATGGTTTCAAGCTGTGCTAGGGGAGATTCATGCTGGATGCTAGGAAATATTTCTTCACAGAGAGAGATATAAAATAGTGGAACAGGCTGCCCAGGGCAGTGGTGGAGTCAACATCCTTGGAGGTGTTTAAGCAGCCTGTGGACCTGCCACTTGGGGACATGGTTTAGGATTCACCTTATATTGGGTAGAAGGTTGGATTGGATGATATTGGAGGTGTCTTCCAACTGGATGTTTTCTGTGACTTTGTAATGCTGTGACTTTGTCTTCTAATTTGAATCAGGGTACTTTTATCTTAGGCCAGATGTAACTCTCATACACACCAGTATTGGTAAGCAGCCACACTCATTTCTCTTTGTATTTCCTACACTAGTTGGAGTGCAACAAAGAATGCCTGTAGCATGTGTACTGCATGAAGCTGCAATTAACCAAGTGCTCCAAACAGTGAAGTGACACCATCAGCAAGACCTCTCTCCTGATTTGTGTCAGAAATTCCCTGCAGGGATGAACTTGAGTTACAGTCCTGCCACGCTTCGTGCATACAGCTAAATCTTTTCCCCTTCACCCTCTATCCTTCACTTAACTTCCAGATGGATTATTTCCCCTTTCTCCCCACAGGTATGTAATCCTGGCCATCTGCTTCCATCCAGTGTGACTGTGATCTCTTCTTTGGCAGAATAAGCTCTAACAAGGGATTGTTAAGAGCTTTAGTTTCTGAGCAACTAACTGGTAGCAACAATCTTTACTGTCAGCAACCATTACTGTGATTTTGTGTTTGTTGTTATACTAGGAAGAAAGGTGTTTTTAAGGCAAAAGATGAAGAGGTCTTATAAAAGTTTAATTATAAGCACTTGTACAGCAATGTGCCCTTGTGGCCAAGGAGCTCAATGGGATGCATTAAGAGGAGTGTGGCCAGCAGATTGAGGGAGGTTCTTCTTCCCCTGTACTCTGCCCTGGAGAGACCTCACCTGGAGTATTGTGTTCAGAGTTGGACTCCCCAGTTCAAGAAGGACAGGAATCTACTTGAAAGAGTCCAACAGAGGGCTACAAAGGTGCTGGAGCACTGCCTGTACTCTGCCCTGGTGAGACCTCATTGGGAATATTGCATTCAGTTTTGGGCTCACCCATTCAGAGGCTACTTGAAAGAGTCCAAGGAAGGGCTACGAAGATGATGAAGGGGCTGGAGCACTGCCCTATGAGGGGAGGCTGAGGGACCTGGGGCTGTTTGTTATGGTGAAGAGAAGACTTAGAGGGAATCTAATCAATGTTTATAAATATCTGAGGGCTGGGGGTCAAGAGGGAAGGGACAAACTCTTCTCAGTTGTGCCCTGTGATAAGACAAGGGGTAATGGGTATAAACTACAGCACAGGAAGTTCCACCTCACCACGAGGAAGAATTTCTTTACTGTAAGGGTCCCAGAGCACTGGCACAGGCTCCCCAGAGAGGTTGTGGAGTCTCCTTCTCTGGAGCCTTTCAAGCCCTGTCTGGATGCAATCCTGTGTGACCTGTGCTAGATTCCATGGTCCTGCTGTGGTGGGGGGGTTGGACTTGACAATCTATGGAGGTCCCTTCCAACCCATAAGAACCTGTGAGTCTGTGATCTAGCTCTCAGCTAGTGAGGACGTGAATAGTACTGGATAGAGCTCTGCCAATGCACATCTGCATGCAGCTGGGGTATGGGGCAGTATTGGGGCAGTATCACAGCTGGATGTATTCTCACCCTTAGGGAGGCAGAAGAGAAAAGAAGAGGACTAAACTCAAGAAAGGGTTTATGTGTTCGAGTCTGGAGCTGTGGTACAAATTGCATGGTATTGCCTACCCCAGGAGCTGTGTCCCTGGTGACTACTCTTTAATTGGAAAGTTTTTCAAGTGCCCAGATCTTGTACATGATAACAAGTGTCTGTCTTTCCTGACTCGAGTGTTTTCACACCAACATCCAAACAGTGCTGTCTCCTCTACTCAGTCCCCCACAATAACTTGAGCACTGTCCTAGAGTATCTGAAAGTCCTACATTAGTTTTTCTAAAAGCAGGAGGGATGGGAATGGTGGTGACCTTTACTTCTCTATTAGTAAGTGCTTCTTTTTCTGTGAAGTGAAAAATCCTGGTTCAGTTCCCTCTTCAGCTTGAGGGGTTAAAAATCATCTCCTTGGAAGAACATCTCCTTTCTATAAGCAGCTCTACTGGATGAGTCAGTTAAGAGAGCATCACTGTGAGGATTATTACAGTCAGAGAGGAAATTATTTGCTTTCCTCCTGCCTCCCTCTTCTAAATTAATTTTGTGGCACGACCACTTGCCTAGAACCTTTATTTCTACTTCCACTGTATGTTATTCCCTCGTTGTTAGAACTCAAAATGGATCTGAATAAAACCATGAATCTAAGATATCCTTGCACTCCAGAGTGCCCTGAGGAGAAACAGTAGNACCTAAACCATTCTATGATTCTATGTCAGTGTCTCTCTTGCTGTCCTCTGCCCAACCTCTGCAGCCAGAACTCATTTCGACCCATTTACACAGCTTCATCAGAAAGTGATAGAGCAAAACAATGGAAATACAAAAAAATTAACTTAATATATACATATAACTGAAATAACAAATTACATGTGTCAGAGCAAATAACAAAAATTCCCTCTTAAGGGATATTTAATTCTCACATTGTAAGTCTAATTCTTTCTACTTCATGCAGATTTCATTTGAGCTGAGTTTTGGCCTAATATTTAGGCTCCTTAAGTGAATTAAAGACCAATATATTTTTTTTTTTCTGTGGTATTCAAATGAAAAATAGGGAAAGTTGAATATTCCCAGCCTAGGAAATATTTTTTTGGTATTGATTCAATGTACCTTTATCAGGATTCTGAGGCAGGTGATTACAATTCATTATTATTTTTATTTGTTTATGGTATTCAAATGAAAAATTAGGGAAAGTTGAATATTCCCAGCCTAGGAAATATTTTTTTGGTATTGATTCAATGTACCTTTATCAGGATTCTGAGGCAGGTGATTACAATTCATTATTATTTTTATTTGTTTATGGTATTCAAATGAAAAATTAGGGAAAGTTGAATATTCCCAGCCTAGGAAATATTTTTTTGGTATTGATTCAATGTACCTTTATCAGGATTCTGAGGCAGGTGATTACAATTCATTATTATTTTTATTTGTTTATGGTATTCAAATGAAAAATTAGGGAAAGTTGAATATTCCCAGCCTAGGAAATATTTTTTTGGTATTGATTCAATGTACCTTTGTCAGGATTCTGAGGCAGATTACAATTCATTCTCTATTTAATCAGGATTCTAGAGCAAAAGGAGAAGAGCTAATTATTATTTCACTGAAATATAATCAGATTTGTGTAATCCTCTTTGATATTCTGGGTGTCATAGAGATTTTATCTCTAAAGAAACCATTCTAAATTAGTTGTTGAATATTTTTTTGGGGGGTATAGATTATCTCCTATGGTTAATTTTTCTTTTTCTTTTTTTTTTTTTTTTTTGGATGAAATAAATGGGACAAGAATACACCTGACAATACTTTGAAAACCTCCTGCTTATAATCTAGAGGGTGTTTTGTTTTTGGTTTTGGTTTTTTTTTTTTGCAAGAAATGGAAATGTTCACCTCATGATATCTCTAATTCATGAGTATTTATAGCAATCTTCCCCCTTCTGAAAAATCACATGCTGGATAGGCATTTGATTAATAATGCAATAATACAAATCACCAATGCAAATGAAGCTCAGGAAATCAAATGGCAAATGGTAAGCTCTTTCTTTCCTTGGCAGACTGGGGGTTTGTAGGTGCAGGACATCACAGTTCCCTTCTTTCTTATTAATATATTTAACTGCATTTGCAGTGTGATTTGATATAATCATGGTTGCCCACTTCTAACAAATAACCAAGCACACAAATTGGGTTGGACTTGATGATCTTTGAGGTCTCTTCCAACCTTGGTGATACTGTGATACTGTGAATTATCTGGGGCTGGCTTGGCTTCCCTATATGTGACGTATAGATGAATATGCAGAGGATTAAAAATAATTTTTCTTAGGAGTTACTGATGTGGTATGAGCAGCATTTGTTGGAGGATTTTACGTAAATCATTGTGAACTGACTCAGAATGCATTTGGAAATGTCAACCTCCTAATTTTATGTAATTCGCCAATTAAATAACATTAAAACAGCTTTAATTCTATCATCCTCTCCCCAACTCTGTAAACCTCTCCTGTGTTCCAGTTCTGTGAACATGGAATGAATCTCACCCAGAAATTTCAAATGTGGTAATTCTCAGGAGTGCCTGATGATCACACTTCAGGGCTTAAAAAGCCTTCAGAATCTTGCCCGCAAGGAGGATTTGCTGTGCTTTGTTCAGCTGGATTACTGCAGTCACTGAGTGTGGATAGCTGCTGTCAGAAAGGGAAGCCAAATTACTAGTCTCAGTTTAGGGTGCAGAGGAAAACACAGAATCATGGAATGGTA
>WBNM01010608.1:0-61610 GCA_013399055.1 Ramphastos sulfuratus | reverse complement strand
TGTCCTCATAGGAGAGCTGGTATGATAAAGCCTGTTGCCCTTCTCACTGCAGGACTCTGCTGGCCATCCACAGACGAATAGATATAATGGATAAATTAAGTATCAGATCCTTGTAATGCATATCAAAGTAATTCAGTTCAGTAGCTACATCAATTCTCTCTTCATCTGGTAGGTTTGCTTATGCTTTTGCTAAAAGACACGTAATGTAATTAAATAATTAAAACTAAATTCATTACACTGTTTGCTTTTACTGAAGTAAGCATGTGTGCCTTTCTTTCAATTCTCTGTTTTTAGAACTGTATAAACATGAAGTGTGTTGTCCTAGCAGTTGGAGAACAAAAATCCAGTTAGTCAAAAACTCTGGAAACCCAATATTTTATTGGAGGTTGCTCCATTCTATTCATAATACCATAGTCTAAATCAGAATTTGCAAGACCTGTAGGAATAAACCAAAACAATTGATAATGCAGGTACATAGTCCTCGCTGGACAGAATGGGTACTACTGGATATCTTCTGCTGCTGTAGACCAGGTGCTTGCTAGTAGTTAAAGCAAATATTATGGTTTACATTTTCAAAGAGAAATCTAGCACATGTACATTATAAGTAAAGGTATTTGAGATTCACACTGAATTCCTGAATGTTTTTGGTTTAGTGTTTTTTTTTTTTTCTTTTTTAATTACAGAACTAGAAGTAGCTTGAATACCTTTTCTTTTTGACATCTGAAATACAGGGAAAAGCTTTACTATTCAAAGATTTTTGATACATTGTCTGTGTGATAGATACTGTGTACTTCTGTAGAGCATACACAGTTATTGATATATGAGGATTGACAGGTAACAGATCTGAATCATAAAATCTTTACAATTATAGATGAGAGTGATAATAGTGATGCTCACTTGTTTTGTGTTCCTTGCAGAATCAAGGCCATTGAAAGTCCCAACAAAGATGATGACACACAGTGGCTGACTTACTGGGTTGTGTACGGTGTTTTCAGCATAGCAGAATTCTTCTCTGATATTTTTCTGTCATGGTTTCCTTTCTACTACATGATAAAGGTATGTTAGTTCATATGACCTTTGATATAACTGATGTAACATCTTCAGAAATAGATAGGTGATTCCCTTGGAATCATTTCTAGGTCATACAGTGTAGCTGTACTGTGGAAAGACGGTTCTTCCTCTTGGTGTTCAGGTAAATTTGGGCAAACCCTACAGTTTTTATAATCTTCATTTTTTTAGAAGCTTTGAACAGGTCATAAGCATGCTTGTGGTGTTTCTCAGGTGCCACCAGGCTGAGGATAGCTACTAGCACCAGATCCAAGTGGGTAAGACCCAGCTCAGGCATCTGCCTAAGGAAGTCACTATATTGCAAGAATTCCAGTCCCTCTTCTGTCTGGTCTGGAGTGTCACAAAGAAAATCTGTTTTGTTCCAGTTCACAGTTTTATCACTGAGTTTTCTGGACAGTTTTTACAAACCATTTCAATAGTCAGTTTCGTGAGAGTTAGCAGTTAGCAGTCTGACATTCTCAAGCTTTGAAAGATTGAGATTTGCAGCTTCAGTATGTTCCTCTAGAAAATGATTTAAACATCTGTTTCAGCACATTTCAAAAGTATTTGAGATAAAATCACACAGAATCACAGAATGTTGGGGGCTGGAAGTGACCTCAAAAGATCATCTAAATCTATATAGATATATAGAACTGTAAAAGATTTTGTGGGTTTTTTGGGGGTTTTTTACATTTTCTTGGCTAAGGTGGGACAAAGCTTTACAGTCAGTGATTGATTTGCTCTTAGGCAAGGAAAGGGAAACTTCAGTTTCTCTTAGTTTCAGAGGAAGTCTGACTTAAAACTGAGGGATTTCCTAAAACAAAGGAAGGCTAAGTAACATCTTTGTATATTGGGAAAAGTAGAATAACTATTAGTAATTGTCCATGTATTGTTTAAGAAGAAATAAAATCTTTATACTTCTCAGCTTTTAATGAAAGATCACAAGATAGTGCCATTTATTTTTTCTGTTCTGTTAATTTCCAAAACATAGAAGCTCTTGAAAATTGATATTCCATCACTTTTGGTCTTGATTTTCTCTGGCTTGTGCTTAATGGTACTGCATCAGTTGCTGCTTATTGCTGCAAAATTTTATTTCATGTTGGATTATTTCTTTTATTTAATTGAAATGTAAGTGGTTCTTACTGGTGGATACTTGGTGTGAAAAAACATTGTGTCTTTTTGGCAAACACTCCCGTAAGTCACTCTGTTCAGACAGCATGATCAAAGGGTTTAAAGAAGAAAGCCTAAAGTTCACATGAAAAGATGGTAAATTTGTTTGGAAAAAGCTTCCATGGAAGAGAGTTGTTATCCCTAGGAATCAGATTCTTTTCAAAGAGATAACCTGACAAGATACCTCTTCAGCTCCAGATATATTGTAACTGATTTTCTGTAGGGCAAGGGGAATGAGAAATTGCCTGAAATGAAAAAAGGAGTAGAAGCCTCCTCCAGGAACAGTATATGTTTTCTTCAACCAGTGTGCATCCCAGGGATCAGATTCACTGTAGTGTGCACTGCAGTGAAGATAAAGCCAAAATTTTACAGATAGGAGGAACAGACCCTACAGAACGTTCAGTCTTAAGGAGAGGAATAGAGGGGAGCAAATCCAGTGTATCTAAGAGACTTCCCTGCAGAAGGTGATGAGACTTTCATGCCTTTCTCTTAAATCAGAACCTTTCTTAGTTTAAAATAACCTCTCTTGACTTAAACACATTTTAATGGTCAAATTATCATTTAGGAGTTTCTTATGCAACACATATATTTGGATATTATATTGGATATTATATATTTGGATGTTATATATATTTACAGTTTTACAGTGGGATATCAACAGTATAAGGAGAAGAAAAGAAGGCAGAAACACCTGGCTAGGCACAGGGAAATTCTGAAAGGATACTGTGATGAAAAAAGTTTTATAGAAAATACTTTTGTGCTATGCAGTGCATGCATTGAAACATCTCTTCAACTGCTGTAGACATTGCTGTGAAAACTGGAAAAGTTCTGAAATGTAAGCTATTTAAATGTTACTGCATTTAAATGCAAACTTTTAAGTGGCTTAGTGTTTAAATTAATTTGCTTTTTGGTGCTTAGTTAATTGTATAGTGGAATATTTTTTTCAAGAGGAAGAGGTGAGTCATCGTTCTGTTTTCTTCTCCCAAAAATATATGGAAGTGCTCAAACATACAATTGTGTCTAACTTCAGAGGACATTTTGGCTGAGGTAGTTTGGTTTCGTGTTTAAAGAAAAGGTGGCTGGTGAAAAGCTACTCTGCCCTTATTTTCTGGAGAGGCTTTTGACACAGAGTAAAATTGTATTACTTGTATCTGGAAAAGACTATACAATTGCTGAGAAAATTTGCTTAATTTTGTTGCTGTTTTACCTTGTTAAATGTTTTTACATATACTTTCAGAGCACAAGCAAATTCACTTCCTGTCCCTTAAATGTTTGGTTCTTGGTTTTCACAGGTGTCTTGTGTTTTGTGTAACAGTGGAACCAAAGCTAAATAAAGGTGCTTCAGCACTAATGGGAGATACTGGTGATACATTTAATAGTTGTTTTCCCAGTCCCCTTAGTGAGGTACAGAAACACTACCCCACAAACTGTATTTTTGTTTGTTTTTTGTTTTGGTTTGTTTTTCTCCAGATAGCAGACTGTGCCATGGAAGTTTTATCTAAACCATGCAGTCCAACAGCGTTACTCTTAACTCGTGTGCTGTGCATAGCTTGACTGTATCATTTCTTGCTGTTGCTTTAGCTCTGGGTTGCACACAATCTCATTCTTTCCCCTGAAGCATTTTTGAGGCAAGAGGACAGGAATATGTTTTGGCTGAATTTAAGGGATTTAGGGATGTAGACCTTCAGTCAGGCCTGTGCATTTATATGAAGTTATTAGAAGTAGGCAGAGACACACGTGTTTTGTCTACTCAGATTTTATACGTCTTCCTTTAAAAAAAAAAGTACATATAATCTTGATGCATCTGTTACCAGATTAATTTGACTGCTACATCTCTTTTCCTTTATCCTATCAGGAAATTATTCCAATTCAAAGATTCACTGTATGTAACTATACTATCTGCATACTTATCATACTGTGATGATACTAAATTATTTAAATATGCTCAAGTCCGTGGCAGAGTTAGGAAGGTAAACTACACCTAGTCTCCCACTTACCTACTTATGCAGATGTTCTTCTTATAGTGTGCCTTCCTGTTGTGGTGCATGGCTCCAAGTCCTTCTAATGGGGCAGAGTTTCTCTATCATCGAATTATCCGACCTTTCTTTCTGAAGCATGAAGCTCAGCTTGACAGTGTTGTTAAAGACCTGAAAGACAAAGCTGCAGAGACTGCAGACACCATCACTAAAGAAGGTGAGGAAAAGACCATTCACTAACCGCATCAAATGGAAGGAATTTCTGTGGGCAGTTGTAATGTAACAGTTATTATTCATTATCAGGGGGCAGGAATGTAAAAATACTATGTAAATTGTAATGGAGAAGTTAAATTTGGGTGAAGAAGCCAGGAAAAGATGATTGCAGTGGATCTTACTTTCTAGGACTGTAATTATGCTAGAATTAATGCAAGGTGTATGGGTAGAAAAATGACTGTTTAGCTTTGTATTGGTTCTAGTTTAGTCTTCCCAGAGCTCAAAATAGCTAACAGAACCAATACAGTAATAGGATGCCTTCCCCTCTCTCCCCTTTTGGAAAGAAAGGAATTATATGTAGAGAGGGAAGGTGTAAAAACACCCTAAGAATAGCCTTGGTTCAGTTTTGGAAGTTAAAAGAAAAACTTTAACAATAAATAAAAGGTATTTAAGTTAGGGAGTTACAACGAGGTATAGGGAAGGGAAATGTGATGCAAAAATATATACAGCCAGATTGATGGCAGTGGATGGAGGTAGATTCAGGAAGGGATTGTCCACCATGTGGTGGGATGGCCACGTGGTAAAACAGGAACAGCAGGAACAAGCGTGGTGCTGTCAGGCAGGCAAGCAAAAAGAGAAAGAAACGGGAACTTCCTGTGTTTTTACAGGGGGCTAGAAAAGCAGTGGGCTAACCACTACACCCGGGGTCAGGTTCAGATGCAGCCCCAGGAGGGTTAACCCTTTACAAGTTTATATGTTGTCCCACCATACATGTAACTATCAACATTCCTTCTAGAGGTAGGTCCAAACATCCTCATAAGTTACCTTTCATAAATAGTTATTATTTCAGTGTGTTCTTGTATCTCCTAAAACACAGTCTCAAATACCTGATAGTATAGAAGGGCTTCTATTTGTGTTGTAAGGCAAATCCTTTAATTCTCCAATCAACAGCAACATGTGAAATGAAGTCTTCCCATGTGTAACTTTTTCTAATTTTCCTTCTTCTGGAAATCAACGGATTCAGAGACCACTTTTAAAGAAATTATTTAGGGTTTTTTGGTTAGAATAAAAGTTACGGTAGCCTGTAGATTGCTCAATTTTTGCTTTTATTTCCTTGCATTCTGTAGTTGTCTAAAATATTTGACAATAGTTTTATGAATAGGAGGAGGAAATACATTAAATAGCTAAAATAAAGGTTTGTTTACATTTTATTTGAAAGGGTATTTGTAAAGTATTTTGAAGTATTTCAAGTATCCTTTCCTCTAAACCATGTATGCGGTCTCCTTTCTTAGCAACCTGTTGGAATTTAAATTATATGCCTTCCTCAACTATGCTTGGAAATTTTGCTCCATGACGCTTCCTGAATCATTATTGTTAGATGGGTATCTTAAATAATATTCTTTCATATTGCATGTGGGATTTTTGTGTTTTCATTTTGTCACTTACTCTCTTTTTCCTGTTTTTGACATACTGATTTGGTTGGAGATTAATTTGCCAATGCAGAAATTATAAAAAATAGAATTATTTTCCTGAAAAGCCCTGCCCCCAAACTATATACAGAACTAGTTAAGGTTTATTTACAGGTTCTAATTTGGTCAGGAAATCTTCACAAGGATGCTTATGGGCAAATTTAGTAATTTAGGAAAGTCAGAAAATGGAAAAGGGTAAGCTACAANACTAGCACAAGCAATGATCCCTGCTGAATTTCTCTGCAACAGCCTCTGAAACTGCAAGCTATATTCCAGTTGCAGAGCCACGCAGCAAAGTCTGATGCGAATAAAAACCCGCCAAAGTGTCTGTAGACACAGCTTCCATGAGGTAAAGATCATGGAGAGGCGCTGTCTTAGCAGCGCAAGGGAAAAAGGCAAACTGCTGCCATGTTCCCCAGCTCAGAGTAGTGATCAGGAAATGAGGATATGGTAGTCCAAGAAAAGACAAGTCTGGGTGCCACTGGCAGCTCTCTCTTGAATGGACCTAAGGACTTGCTGAACTTGGAGACTTGTAGGGGAGCAGCATGAACTGTGCAAGAGCAAGACTAGAGCAGAACTGCTCAGAATGGTGTGAAAATGGGAACTGCATGCACATTTTTCCTCACTCTATTTATAAGCTTCCTAGACATTGTGTCTGTTGCCATATATACTGGGCATGAAGAATCCAGCCAATCACCAGCCCATTCCAGTGTGGGCTTTCCCATGAAATACATGTGTGGAAAAGGGAGCCTTTTGCAGTTCCCCCCTTCAAGCCTGCAAGGGTTGGGGGAAAACAGTTTTGCACCTTCTTCTTCCCTCATTCAAACCTCTGGAAATGGAGGGTGGAGGGAAGAAGGGATTTGGAGTGCCCCACAACACACATACGTACATTTTTTTAAAGAAATCATGCACACACAGATGCACATGGATACACACACATTATCCTTATTCCAGCCCTATTTCATCAGCTTGTTAGTATATTTGTTACTTTAAAACTGTATGTCCTAAACACATTATTTTATTGTTACAATAGTCGCAAATCAGTCTGTGCTCTTTATTGTGCCACTCCTTTCTTATGGTTTATTTTTTCAAGTCTTTGTATGATAACTGCTGTATCTGTGCGTATGTGCATAAAAAAGCCGTGATTTTCTTTTGTGGTCATTTTTTGTGGTCTAAAAATATTTAGGCAGCTCTAGAACAGTGAATAAACCAGTTAAGCTTGTAAGCATCTGAGATTAAATTTTCATTTATTTTCCTGCAGCCAAGAAAGCAACAGTGAACTTGCTGGGTGAAGAAAAGAAGAGCACTTAAACTACTAACTGGATGAAGTCTCTCTGTCACCTCATGTATGAAGCTTGATGTTACTGGGAACTGTGGTATAACTTTAATAATATTGCCTTGGAAATGTTTTGACATATTAAAGGAGTCTCTTTTAAGTTTGCTTACTGCTTTGCTTTGTCTGTATAAAAAGTAAGCGTTTTTTATTTAAAAGCAGTGCACTGGGCAGCATCCAAAGTTTAAAGAAAATATTTTATTCATCTTTATGCAGAAGAAGTATTTCAGTAATCTCTTTCTCCAGTTACATAAATAAAAAGTACACATCCGACAGCCTCTGCGCTTCCGTTGTTTCTCTGTGTGTGATTACTCTTAATACTTTGACTGTTGCGCATCTGGTAACAAAGCTATTGCATATAAAACATACCAGACTGAACAGGTTTTTTTGAATGTACAGGGAATTATTGTGAGAGATGGCATAACAAATGTACTACTCACCAATCAAGTTGTAAATAATGAAATTACATATTCTAGGCACCTGAAGATAAGAGATTGCATCACTGATACATGTTTTGCTGTAACAGTATTGGGTAGAATATGTGTATTAAATGTATAGGTACTAAATGTAGGAAAGAGGAACTTCATTCAGGTGATTAATCTTATACTACTGTGAAGTAATTTGCCAGAATGGATGCATTAAATTGCACAAGATCAGCAGAAGATGACAAAAGTAAAACTCCTTGTCTCTTCTTGCTAAATAAAGCTGTCATGTAAAATGGTTAGAGTAGTGCCTTTTACAACTACACTATAAAGTACAAACAACTTTTTGCTATGGATCTTGCAAACACTTTTTCCCAAAGGCCTGTTAAAATATCATCTGCCTTGGGTGTCACTCCCCAGAACTACATCATTAATGGGATGGTCTGTAACCTACATGAGCATTTCCTGCTTATAAGAATCTGCAGTTCTGTATTGACTGTATTAAGAATAACTTCGCATGAGCAGTGAAACTCCCTGAATAGAGATGCTATTGTCATTTGATATATTTCTGACCAATTAATAAGAACGCAAACAAAGTTGTTAAGAGAATAAATGCTTGCTTGCAATAAGTGGAAGATAATACTGGTTTTAGACCTGGATTCGATTTGCTTCTTCATACAGTTTGTTGAATTTTCAACAAATTCAGCATGAGTTACTGAAATCTCCCTGATCCAAGTCTGCAGTAATGCTGTGGCAGTTCTTAACTCACAAAACATGTAGATGGTAAGTTTAAGCTTTTGAATATGATAAAAAGTGATTTCTAGTCCACAGACCTAAATTCAGAAGATTTTTTTTAACCTTAAAACTAAAACCTTAAAGACTTGGATTTTTGGCTCTTTGGCTTTTTGTTTGTTTTGTTACAAGTTGGTATATAAATTTTCACTCTACATTTTCAGATGTAAGAAGTGCAAAAGAATGAAACAGTGTGCAACTCAGCAGGTCACTTTTGAGAGACCAGCATTGTAAGCAAAGGTTTAAGTGTCTTGAGAGATACGAAAGCATTTTAAGCTGGAAAACATAGCCCTTACAGCTGATAATGTGGACAAGGAAGTTGGAGACCCTCTGCATTATTTTCTATAGGAAATCTTAATTTGTGTTTTAAACATTAGTAGCTGTGTATATAGCAGTCATATGGCCAGAGTAGTCTAGTTTAACTTCTTTAAATAATAAGTAATAAATAAAAGTAAAGATACTTAACAGTCTATTTGATTTAGGTACAGAATACTACATAACTTAATTCTCTAAAAGCTGCTGATAAATCTTGGACTTCCCAGGCTCATGAGGTCTGTAGTAGGGACAGGACTTACTTCTCATACTACTCTACAGTTCTTCCACTGTAATTAATGGGGATAAAGCATTTATAGTTACACATTGAAACATTTTGTTGCATCTCTTTTAGACCTGGGAGTTGAGCTTTTAAACAATTTCTTACCTTGACTAGCAGCTAAATTCAATGCTCCTTTATTGGATTTCTACTTGCAGTAGAACTAGCATCTATTGTTACCAGAATTTGGGCTTGTTTACTTTTCCGTGTGAGTAGAAGTCACAAAATTTCTGCAGCAAGTTACTGTTCCCTGCAGGTAACTCCACTGAGCTGGACTCACAGATCAGCGCTCTTCTCAGTGTCTTCACAACATTTATGTGCAAATCTCGGTACACACATGTACTCCATGTTTGTGCTGAAGTTGTAATGTGCTAAATAAAAGTGAACACAAATAAAGATATTATGGGACTGGTATGATGCCTCAGTATTTCTTAAGAAAATTCTATGTCAGCACTGAAAACCTGATTAGTGTAAGGTGGCAGAAGGTCTGTACAGGTTTTTTGCCCAAACTTTGTTACTCTAGAACTAGTTGAAACCTCTCTAAAAGCCTGAAGGATGTACTTCTGTTTGTCGTGGAAGGCTAATAGGCCTATTAGATGTCCTGGCTTGCCCCACCCTTCTGCTGATGGGGGAAGTAAGAGTGGGAGGAAAACAAAGGCTTGGGCCATTATGTCCTCTCCCACAGTGATAAACAGGTACCCACAGGTGTTTAGGTACTTGTTACCTAAGTAAGGGTAAGCAAGTCCTCATTTCACCTAATATGGTCAACTTTGCAAATGCCATTCTGATTGGTGAATCTCTGTGGCCACAGTAGCCGTTACACTCAGTCAAATAATACAAATGGAGCTGTTACAAGCAGTTGTGATGCCTCTGCCTTAATGCTCCTGCCTCGCATAAGAGCTCTGCTCTACCTTCTACTCTGCTCAGACAACATGCTTCTGCCTCACTGCTCTCAGCTTGGACAATGTGTTCTGCTCTGTCTCATGCTTCAGACCAGCTAGTGGTGATGTTTTGGGCTTGAACTACCTGGAAACTTCAGTGCCTCAAGTTTACCAGGAGAAGGCATTAAGTGCGTCATGATGTAGTGAGAAGTGCCACTGACATCTTGCTCTATGCACATCTGCAAGAGATCCTGATTGCACCTCTGCAAACCTCTGTGCCAAGAGGAACCAGGATCAGGTCAGAGATCGTCTGCCTCTTTCCCAGCACCCTGCTAGAGCCTGAGATCTAGAAGCCTTTTAACAGCTATCAAGATGCCAAGCAGTTCCAACACTGCTGCAAAGGAGCCAGGGACTATCTCATTATTTCTGCTCCACTGCTGTGAGTAAAACAGACTTTCCCTAGGGCTCCAGGCTGCCTTTTATTTGTAAGTGGGGCATTTTGTGGCTAAACTTTCTCAATTTTCTGATTCTCCTAAATGAATGAAATGCACATAAGCATCCTTGTGAAGATTTTCCCGACCAAATTAGAACCCAAATTTAACTAGTTTGTATGTAGTTTGTGGGCGGGGCTTTTTGGAAATAACTACATTATTTTATAATTCCTGCCTTGTTAATTGCCCCAACTAAATCATGTTTAGTGACAGCATCTCAGAATGCAACTGAGCTGTTTTAGAGCCTGGTGGGTGATGTAATTCTTGTGTGAAGAGGACAATGTGACTAATATTGTCAGGTCAGTCCTGCACAACATTTTAAAATTTGATATATGTAAGAAATTGTCTTGAGTTTGCATTCCAGTCTTGTCAACTGAGGACACAAAATATTACTTAATTCTTTAGTCATCTTCCAAGCTGTACAACCATGTTGACATAACCTTCTGAAGAATCAATTTCATATTGGTATATAACCCCAATATATAATACTGGTATTGGTATATAAAACCAGTAAGATACTCTGGGGCAAAAAAAATCTCAGGTGACCATATCAACTAGTTAAGTAAAAATAATTCAAGAATCAATTTTGAATTTAACATATTTTGGAAGGCCTTTGCTTAGGCTATGGAACTCTGCAAAATAAATAATACTTCCTGTATGTACCATTTTTTATTATTGCATCCTTACAGGAGGAGAATTCTTAAAGCCTTAAATTAGATGTCTACGTTTTGAGGCATCAGGAAAACATGCCCAAAACAAAACAAAACAACTAACCCAAAACCAACCATGACCCTACCCAAACAAAAACAGAACCAAACCAACAAACAAAAGAAAACCAAACAAAACCACCACCCCCCTCCAAAACCCTCCAGACCTTCACAGAAACAAAAAACACATGCTGATTTCAAGAGCACCACAACACAGGCTACTCAGTTCCTACCTGGAGCATCCCATGCTCTCTCCCAGCTCCCTTACTACTATAGACTGTCAGTTTCCTTCCCCCTTCCTGTTGTAGTTTGAAGCCATCATCTACCCAAGACTGGACAACAGAAGTGACTCTTACTCCTTTTAGAGTGTAAGAGTGAAAATACTGCGCACTGATTGGAAGTTTAAAAAGATTCTATTTACTAGTGCATATATGCAAAAGGCAATCAGGTAGAACAGATACATCCACAAGCTAAGTGAAGTCTGTCAGACTAAAGCCATCTAGAATTCTCCACCCGTTCCACCCTTGGCAGGCCTGAGAGTAGGCCATAACTGACTGCCTGAGCCATCTCCATCTGAGGCCTACAAGGCCTCAGTAGGCTTCATGACATGCCTCAAAATTCTCTGCCAGCTAGCAGCCATCTGCTACACACAAACCATGAGATAAGAAGAGATGCACACGCTTCCCAGAGAGATGTGAAGAGATGAGAGAAGGGAAAGAGGCACAACCAGGCACTGGCTTAAAAGCTGTGATACTGGAAAACAGAATGGAATAACAATAGTACAACATCCTGGGATGAGTTTTGGTCTCTGTATTTTTCTTAGGGGAACCTGGGACCCCTCAAACTATGACATTCCCTTACACCAACCACAACAGTATATTCAATTTTCCCAGCTTTTCAGGATCTTNACTCCCAAACCATCACATTCAGTAAAAGGCAAGCTTATTTTGTAGCTATTTTAGCAGATCTGATCTGCACCTCTGTATGTGAACACACAACATACTAAACACAATTTGATCTGAGCAAACTGCCAACCAAAAAGGATAAACGTGCATTCTCCTTCCCTTTCACTGTCCCATCTGGGTTACAAAAAAGTTTTTTAGAGGATGCATTAGCATAGTTACTTCCTAATCTGACCGCTTCCTGATTTATGGTACTTACTACTGGTTTGAGAATTCTGCTCTTTTTATAATGCCAAATGACCGAACAGGCTCAAAAGTTATAAAACAATAGATGAAGAGAGCATTTGTATTAAGTAAAGAAAAGTTATTTTATCCTAAGAGGTAAAGCAACCCCACAAAGGTGTCTGTAAGAGGAAGAAGTTAAAATAGTATCCAACAAGATGACTCATGGAAATGGTTCAAGGCTGCACCGGGGATGTATAAACTGGAAGTTAGGAAGCATTCCTTTATCAAGAGGTTTATCAGATACTGGAACAGGTATGTATTGTATGCCACAGTATTTATTGTATTGTGTTGTATTTTATTGTATTGAATTGTAGTCATTCTATAGTATGTATTTTTTTATAGTGTAGGTTTTGTATTATATGGAGTGTATGTATTGAATGTATTAGAATACATTATATACATTGGTTTGGGAAAGACATGGCCAAGGCCTCAGTGACAAGCATGAAACATTGATGATGAAGCACAAGACAGGAAATGGAGGAATGGAGTGAGGTAGCTGACTGTCCTATGGGCCTCCAGCCCCAAAACTGGTTGAACCTTCTCTTAAACAACCCAATGCTCCTCCAGACCACCATACAGCTTTTGGTCCCTCAGTACATGGAGGGGATCTTTGGGATGGACACAGAGCTGCCATGCCAAGGGCTGAGAGTCTCCCTCCAAAATTGTATGTGACATTTGTACTACAGTATGCATATGTCACTGCACCAGTGCAGCAGAGAGGCTCACTGCCTGCTGGGCTGGCAGGATGCCCTTGCTGCTGGGAGGTGTCCTTGTTCCCCTGACTCCTTGGAGAGTTTTTTGAACTCCAGCCCAACGCCTTTTGCAACTCTGCAAGATCTAGCGTGGAAGAGCCCCACCAAGCACTTCAGGTTGTATTGATAGCATTGTAGTTCCTGCAGCTGTGCAACCTGGGGTCAAAACACTGGCCCATGGGACTGGAGCAGGCTGTGGGCACAGGGCCTGTGGCAAAACCAGCTTTCCCAACAGCACCTTTGCCCTTGGCAAATGCACCACTGCTGCGGCAATGTTTCCTGTAGGGAGAGGGGCAGCCAACATAGCACTGGGGCACTGTGCGCCTGTGGCTGAGTCCCCGTTACACTGGTGCCGCTCGGGTTGCAACGAAAGGCACCAGAAGAAGGGGGAGAACCAGCACACAGAGTGAAATAAGAATTTAGTTTTGTTTTATTTTATTCAATTAATGGAAGTTGGAGCCCTGCTACTGCTGCCAGTGGGGTGCCCTCGTGTGAAGGTGAGGACAGTCCTGGGAGCTGGGGGCTTTCCTCTTTGGGGAGGTGCTGGGGTTCTGGGGGACAGCGGTCCCTGCTCTAGTTGGGAGCAGAGGGAATCTACTCCAGTCGCCTGCCCCGGCTCTTCCTGGGGCTACTCAAGCTATGCAGGGACCTGCGCAGACGGGGAGCGGCCAAACCTTGCACAGGTGAGCCTTCAATGTGCTCACCTCTTCCCCGACTTTGCAGGCGGCAGCCTATGACACGTCGGCTTCCCCCTCGACGCTGGAAGAGGCCAGGCTGAAGAGGGGAGTCACAGCGGTGAGGGATGCAGGCTGGATGCAGCACTGTGATCCCATCCCGAGGCACCAAGGAGGATCCTGCTGGCCCCTGTGAGGGAAGAACTCCTTGTCGCACAGGTGCACAGCTGTGGTGCACAGCTGTTGCAGTGTGCTGGTAGACGAATGTTCTTGTGTAATCGCTGAGGGTGGTCTCCAGATTCTGCACCAGCTGCTCCTCATCCAGCCCCCAGAGGCACAGACGGGCTACAGTGGTCCATTCTGCATAGCCATCTCCCATTACTGGAGGTAATGGGAGATGGAGCTAATGGAGCAGCCAGGGCAGCAGAAGAGGCCTCATGTTAAATGAGTGCCCATTGACAAAATCTGCCCAGAAACCAGGAGAGAAGCCACCCACTTGAGGCCCAGGCACCAGCTACCCAGCCCTCTCCTGCTCATCCTAGCTGTCTGCAGGTCCTGGCACAAGAATGATGGTCTGATAGCTCTGACAAGATGGCCTCATTGAGGTTGTCTTCAGATCTGCAAGGCCTGGGACCTCTAACTCCAGAGAATTGTCACGACAGCTCTGACAAAATCACATCATCAAGGTTGTCTTCAGCTGGTACTTCTGCAGGGCCTGGCACATCCAGCTCCAAAGAATCATCATCTGACACATTCAACAAGAAGATGACCTCAATGAGATAATTGTTGGGTGACAGCTCTGCTAGGCCTTTGATGCTGAATGTCAAATAATCATCATCCAATATCGTGGAGAACAAAAGAGCTGTTGTCACCAATTGTACAGAGAGCAGTTTGGCTTCTGGCATGCCCAGCAGAGCACAGCCTAGTCAGAAAATTGGTGGAGGCAGGGTGGCATGCAGCCAATGTCATCTTGGTAGTTCCATCAGATGAAGCACCTCCACTCACTCTCAGCTGCCATGCTTTCTATGTACTGTTGTGGGCTGGGGTGCACAAGAGATCAAAGAACTACTTCCTCATTACAGCACTAGTGTTGTATGCTGCAACATGCAGAGATGCCATGTTCATGCCCTGTCCTGAGGAGGAGAGGAAGAAATGCCCAAGCCCCATGAGGATACCTTCCCAGCAACCCAAGTCCCATAACCCACCCCATGACCTCACAGTGAGTGTCTCCCTAAACAGCTCACCTATGCTGCTGCAAGCACATTCCACAGTGCCCAGCTGCCCAAATCGGGCAGAACCAGGGAAACACGAGAGATGGCTCTGTGGTGAGCTCCGAGACCTACCATGAGAAACCCCTGATGGACATGAGGTCATAGTCCCATCATTCACTGACATCACAATCCACTGCTTGGTGATGTCAAGCTCTACAACGTGGTGATGTCACAACAGGCCTTCAACTCCCACAGGTGCACAGCATCATCTGAAGCTAGGGAGCTTGGGCTGGAGATTAGGAGCAGTATTTCTGTTGTGATGAGTTTGAAACTGGAGGGTTTCAAGTCCCAGCTGGACAAAGTCCTTAGTACCCTTGTTGGATCCTAGGACTGGTCCTACTTTGGACAGGAGGTTGGGCTAGAGACCTCCCAAGGTCCCAGTCATTCTACGGGATGGCTGTCACTTCTGTTATCCTGTCAGTACTTGCTGGGTCTGACACAAGTCAGTACTTGTGGCTGAGGCAGACACATGCAGACAGGTATTTCATGCTGTCTGCACAAAGTTGTTGTCAGTTTAGTTCTGACATCAGCATCTTTCCTCTCTACAGCCCCACTGAATTTAGAATGATGGCCACAAGAACACTTTGGTTTCAGTTACAGGGCTGCACCATTTTTCTGCCATTGCTTGCCCAGTCAAATGGGTTCCTTGGTTGCTATCTAGCTGTATTGAAATGATAAACCCAGGCAGTAAGGTTGGAGGTAACACTAAACTGGGTAGGAATGTTTATGTGCTTGAGGGTAGGAAGGCTCTGCGAAGGGATCTGGACAAGCTGGGCCAAGATCAGTTGTAGGAGGTTTAACAAGGCAGAGTGCCAGGTCACAACAACCCCATGCAATGCTACAGGCTTGGGGCAGTGGCTGGAAAGTTGCCCAGAAGAAAATGCCTTGGAGATGTTTCTAACAGTTGGCTGAACATGAGCCAGCATTGTGGCCAAGAAGGCCAACAAGATCGTGGCCTGGATCAAAAATAATGTAGCCAGCAGTAGGGAAGTGATCATGCGCCTGTACTTAGCACTGGTAAGGCTGCACCTGAAAAGCCTTGTTCAATTTTGGGCTGCTCAGTACAGGAAATACACTGAGTTGTTGAAACATGTCCAGTGAAGGTCAACAAGGCTGATGAAAGATCTAGAGAACTGGCTGAGTGAACTGGGGTGGTTTAGTTCAGAGAAGAGACCTTCTTGCTCTCTAGAACTCCATGAAAGAAAGTTGTAGTGAGGTGAGGGTCAGTCTCCTATCCCAAGTATCAGGTGAGGAAATGGCCTGAAATTGTGCCAAGGAGGTTGAGATTGGACATTAGGAAACATTTCTGTAAAGATTGGTCAGGCATTTGAATAGGTTGCCCAGGAAGGTGCTGGAGTCCACATCTGTGGAGATGTTTAAGAAACATGTGAAGATGGCACTTTGGGATGTGGTTAAGTGCCTCTTGTTGGACTTGATCTTGGAGGTCTTTTCCAACTAAAAAAAAAAAAATGATCCTATGAGTATTTTGTGCAATTTGTTTTTGCAACAATGGTTTCATCTTCATGTTTATAAGGACAGGCCTCTCCATGCAGAGTACAAAAATGGCAAGAGTGCACTCAAACTTACAGAATCTAGGACTCTGAATAAAGTAAATCTGCAAATTTACTGGCTGTGCAGCACTGCATATATTCCTTCAGTCTCACATCATTTTGTTGAAAAGTTATCCTAACCATATGACAACTGAAGAATTTCAAGGGTAGTGTGATAGCAACCTTCAGTTGTTCACCCATTAATTTCTCAACAAATGAAAGACCGTTTCCAGATTGTTCAAGCTACAGAACTGTTTTTCTGCCCCTTTCCCCCTTCCCTGTATTAGCTGTATGTGAATACACCAACATTTTAATATTGTAGTTGTTAGGTGGGTGACTTCATTAAAGCCTTTGATTGTTCTCACCACATTTCAAAATAGTGCTATAATGTACAGATAATGGAAAGATTGCTTACAAGCAAAAATTGCTTTCAGGCAAAGCAATCAAAAATGCGGAGCAAACTCATCCTGTCATTGAACTTCAACCATTCCCCTGTGCGAATGCTCATAGTGTATATACTCTAAAGACAGATAAAAATTTAAAAAATCAGAAACACCCATTTAGAGGTGTGGGGACAAACAGGAGTAGGGGAGATCAAGACTTAAAACTTCCCAATGATAGTAACTACCTCATTTCCCAGCAATGCACAATTTGCTTTAATAAAAGTCACCTTTACCCAAAGTACCTACAAAGGTTTCTGTGAAGATTAAATCACATTTTTATAAATCTAAGAACAATATTACTCCTTCTCAGAAATTTATCTTTTTATTTGTTAAGATCACTACACTTTAAAATAACTTTGCTATTTTGGGTATTTCGGGAAATTTTGGTAAGCAATGCATTGGTTCTTTCCTCACCACACATACTATAGCATTGATAAGTACTTAAGGCATGGCACTTCTGGCTGCTCTAAGTAAAAAGTCTGAAACGCTGACATGCAATACTTGGGCATAATACGATTGTGACTTGGCTGGAGTCGCTTTTCTCCACTTAACATCACGGAACCGAGTTACTTTTGTACCAATTAATTTTTAAAGAGCTCTCACTACAGAGGAGTTACTCAGGAATCAGGTAAAGCCTGGACAGCCCCACAGTCCACTGGCAGTTACAACCTTTTACACCCTAAGTGTATCTTGCACTCTTGCTTGTATACCTCACTTGGCATTTTTCCCCATGTTGCAAACAACATGTAAGACTTCCCTAAAACAAAGTGGATGAAATCAACAACCTGACCATATTCAGTTGTTTTCTGTATCACAAAAATCTTTTTCAGGTAGCACCTGTTCTCACTGTTCCATGGTGTTCCACCAACTCAGAGATATCACTTAACTAACCTCTCAAAATTTAAGTGTTTTCAATGCCAAACACTCCACAGGTAGTTTGTGTAAACTATTTCATCACCAGAAAAAAACTGAAGATGTTTGCATACAATCTCTAGGACAGAGAGTTTCTTCTCCCTAACTACTCTATTCAAGAATGCATACACCCTGCTGCACTGGTGCTGGTACAGGGCTTAACCTGAGGAACACTATCATGGCAGCTTTTGGATTTGGTATAATGGTGATAAGATCAAGAGTGCATCCTCCTCCTTTGCTAAATGAGGTGATATAAGAATCAAACTTATAAAGCGTTACTGACAGGAAAGACAACTGACTTTGAACTCCTAGTGACCAGTGAGGGGCTTTACACGAGTGGGACTGTCCGTACCTGTCAGCATTGATTTCTGAGGGGCACTAGTAACTCACCATCCATTTGAAATCACGATGCAGATGAGTGGGGCAAGAAATACAAGAAATCTCAAACTACAAGTGACTTCAGCAGTGATATTATCAAGAACTGTACAAAATTTCATTACTTTAGAAATAAACATCTAGATGTATTTTGAATGCAGTTTGAAACGGTAAAAAGGTAATGCCAAAGAATAGTGCAGCTGACAAAAATGAATCCTGAAAACCAGTAGTGACACAAGAAAAAAATTATCAAAACTGATCTCTTAACTTGCTTCCAGTAGTTGTCTGGGAAAGCATTCAAATGACTTTGTTTTCAGGTAATTCTTCTGGTAGGCATAAATCCTGCCAGGCTGGTTTAAACCCTTGCTCAGTTCCTCCTTCTGTTCAGGGTCCGGAAGTTGAAGTAGATTGAGCTAAGCTAAGCAAAGCCCTGAGGCTGAGGAGCTCAGCACTGTGTCAGGTGTCTGGTGCAGCCCCTCAGCGTGTCTGCGTGGTTGCACGAGGCACAAAGCTTTGAATGCACTGGGCAGAACAAGAACGCTAAATGCCTATTGGCCAGTTTAACTTTCAAGTTGGTCTATTTCAGGGGGGATGATTTAGAAGCTGTGCTTTTTCTACGCAGCCTTTTCTACACAGCAGCCTTTTCCTGCACAAGCTGTCCACAGAGATCGTCTCTCTGCAGCACCCTTTAACGGCTTGTTACCTGGGAATTGCCGTGGCCACGTTTGCAGCTTACACTGGCTGGCTCAGCAGCAACTTGTCTTCAGCAACTCTCTCTCTCCTTCTCTGCCTGGAATATCTCGTATTTTACCGTGGGATCACTGTCATGAGTTTTGGAAGCGTTTTATACAGGAAACTTACTCAGGGACCAAGGCATTGCGAGTACCATGTGCTGGGGTTGATGCTGAGCCTCTGTAGCACAGTTAGAATTTTTCCTCTTTTGCGTTCCTGTTTTCCCAAGTTCTGATTGTTTAAACTGTTTAATTCTGTGTTAATAAATATCCTTTGTGCAAATATTTCCTGTTGACCGAAAATCCAAAGAATCTGAGGGATTTTTCCCTGAATTTTTAAATATTAATTAAAAAATTAATATTCAGAGAGATTAATAATAATAATTCATAACCAGTTATTAATATCTCATCACAGTAATAAGGATTAGAAAACTCATGCAGGAGTTTTTAAAAGCTGCTTCTTCTTTCTCAGTCTTCTTATATGGAACTATCCCTCAATTTACCTTGCACAGTTAGTATGACAGACTCTTGCTACTGGACAGTTATTCTGACAAATTTTTCTTCTCCAAATAACACTCTGTCCCTGTCTGTGAGCTACATTAAAAAAAAAAACCACAAAAAAGACATGTGAGATAGTATTTGGCAGGTAGAATATAAAGCTATGATTCCTAAGTTCTTAAACAACCACCCAAAAGAGGATAATAGAGCATCCCATATTATACAAGACACGAAAGAGAGCTATTGTTTTCAAATTATCTTAAAACTTTACAATATTATCCTTGCAATGTTAAGTCACTGACTTCTTTACAACAGGCTGTAAAGGAAAAATTGACACTTCTGGGAAAAGTATTCTATAAAATTACTTTTTTTTTTTTTTAATTAACTTTGTCACCTTTATTAGTACAGTTGTCAGGTGTGAAAGATTATTAGCAAGGGAAGTTTACAGATCTGTAACATCACTGATCAACATAAAAATGTTTAGTGAAAAAGACCCTTCAGAACTAAGACAGTCATTTGATTAGCATAGCTAAAAGGTTTACTAAGGCAACAAGTTTTCAAATAACTAGTCTGCGTAAGAATATTTATCAAAAACCGTATATTTCCTCCAGAAAGAGTGGTCCTTTCACCCACACCATTTGCTTATATTCTTCCGCTTCTAAAAGTGAATGCTAGCTGCACACTTGCAGGCTGTGTGAAGACAAGATTTATTGTTACATAGATGAGAGGCAGCTACATGCATTTCAGTTCCCAGAAAAACAGGCAGTTCTCTTCAGCGTTATCTGTTTGCTTCTTGCTTGTATCTTTCACTTCAATCTTGCAGCAAGTTATGCATCCATCCACATTTGTCCTAAGCACAACTACATTACGTAATTATTCCAGATGTAAGCTCATTTCTTTTTCTTCCCTTTACCTTTTTTGCCTCCCTCTCCTTGCTGAAGACTTTGATCACTACCTCCCATCTTTTGGGTTCTTGTTTTCAGTTTGGGAATAGTTTCTGCAGCATACAGCATCACTGATTTACCTAAAATTACAGGAAGCAATCAATGTATGCTTACTATGTTAAGAACACTTGCACTATTTTCAAAGTTAGAAACTTCAGCCCCTTCAGCACTTCAGATTTCCGTTACGTTGAACATAAAGCTTACGAGTTCTCCTTCCTTTCCCCATATAGCTGTAAGTTTGTGAAAAACTCTTCCAACTTTTAAAATGTTTTAATTTCAAAAATAAACACAGGTAAATGTCACAGCACACTGGAACAGACACACAACAGGACAATCTCCAAAGTATCTACATTCTTCTTGTTACTCTTTCCTTTCACCTCTTAATGGCCTAAAAATATCCAAGACAGAATAACCAGGCAACAGCTACAACCATTTGTAGAAAGGCACAACAATCTTCCAGCAAGAATATAGTTTCAAATTAACTCCTTCAGAATTGTCTCCTTCTGATCAAACACATACTTGGTTTTCTTTTACACACTGATTAATTTTTCAGAAAAATGTGAAAGACTAAACTATTTGTCATTCCTGCTAAAGGAAGTTGCTCCATTGCTAATTTACAAAAACATCCAGCAGAAAACTCAGCTGAACCCAGCACTTATCAATTTTGCATCAGTAATGGTGCCTACCTGATGTATGCAACTTAAGAAACAGGTGGAATTTAGCCACTTTAATACAAAATTCTCCATTTTGACTGTCAACAAATCAATAAGCCAAAACTGAACGGCTGCTTTGTTCAACATAGCAATCACACAACACTCTCCACAATCCCCTACAAGTTAACTGCTGAAGAAACAGAAGGTACAAAGACAACAGCATTTTACAAACTCTGGATAATGCTCAGACCTCAGCTTGACTGGACTGACTTAAATAGGCACAGACAGATTTAGTTTTCTTACACAGGTGCAAAGAGATTTAAATGTAAGCTGTACAATTCGTAATGGTAAAAATAACTAAACAAGCTGGTAATATAAAGTCTGTTTTATTAATAAAGTGCGTGCTTAACCTAGATAGTTCACTCACGTGTTGGAAACTGAGGTAAACAGGGGTTGCCATCATCTTGTTTGAGCTGGATTCGTACTCTGCCTCTGTACTGCATGTCTCTGTTCCACTCCCTAGGATACATCTTATTTTTCTGTTATAGAAAAGGAGAAACGAGTAATTTTCTGCAAAATTTGTCAGGCAATAGATCCAAATTATAACAGTTTGAAATTCTGAAGAGATGTAAACCGTAACTGTAGCTCTCTAAGGGTCATCCACCATTTAGCCACTTCAGTAATACCCATAGCTGTAGCATAACTTATCCAGCAATTTTCCACAACTAACGCCAGCAACTGGTACTGAACAATTTTGTGAGTAACCTCCTTACAGGGACTGTTCTACTTGCCCACCAGTCTGGACCACAGTGACACAACGTTTTAATTTCAACCCCGAAGCCATAAACCATTCTGGACACTTACAGACAGTAAGTCATAGGCCAGAGTTTTGAGGCCCACTGCTTTTGGATACTCACAGCCTTTATTTCTGTTAAAAGTGTTCCAGGTTTCTTATTGGTATGGCTATTTCATGGTTGGTGTGTGCTAACAGGAATGTATCTGACTTCTTCTGAAAAGATTTTGTACTGGTTTCTGGATACCAGTCACTCTTTTAAATGAGTCACACTCTCAGATAAGGGATCCTATGGGAAGCTTCCATGGAAGACAATGGAGCTAGCGAGTGACGGAAGTTTTTCAAAAACACTCTCCTAGACACACAAACCAGTTCATCCCCTCTACATGCAAGAGAAGTAGGCAAAATGAGAGACTTCCCTGGCTTAACTCTTTATTTCTGGGTCTGTTCCAAACAAAAAGGGAAATGTACCAGATATGGAAAAGTGGAGCATGACCTATTGAAGGTTACAAGGGCATTACTAGGGTGTGCAGAGATGCAGTTAGGAAAGCAAAAGCTCAGGCTGAACCAGAACTCACAAAAGATGTCAAAAACTTCAAGAAAGGGTTCTTCACATACATTAACAAGAAGCACAATCATAAAGAGACTGTAAGTTTGATCCATACAAATCAATGTGCCTGGGTGCCATCCATGTAAGGTTGCTAAGATAGCTGGCTGATAAGCTAGCTGCAAGGCTGCTCTCCCTATCTATGAGAAGTCATGGAGATCAGGAGACATCCTTTCAGACTGGAAGAAGGTTAATGTCACCCCCACATATAAGAGGGGTTCTAAGGAGGACCCTGGTTAATTATAGACCCATCAGCCTCACTTCAATCACTGGGAAAGTTACAGAACAAATCCTCCTGGGGAGTCGCACAAGCCAGCTGAAGCATGTGAGTGGGAAAAGCCAACATAGATTCATGAGGGGCAAATCATGCTTGACAAATCTGATCTGATTCTATGACAAAGTAACTCACTTGGTTGATGGAGGGCAAGCAGCCAACACTGTCTACCTGGACTTCCCCAAGGCTTCTAATACGGCCTTCCACAACATCTTCCTGAAGAGCCTGACATGTTATGCCCTATATAGGTGATCTGTGAGGTGAGTGGGGAACTGGCTAACAGACTGTACTAAGAAGGTGGTAGTAAACAGTTCTTTCTCAACCTGGCAGCCAGTCACAAGCGGGTTCCCCAAGGGATTGATACGGGGCCCAATGCTATTTAATATCTTCATAAATGATCTGGATGTTGGGATCAAGAACACCCTGAAGTTACGTGTCATATGAGGAAAGGCTGAGAGAACTGGGTTTGTCTGACCACGAGAAAAGGCGGCTTAGGGAAGACCTTATTACCATGTACACATAGAGGGTGGCTACCAGGACAGTGGAGACTCCTTTTTACAAGGAGTCACATGGAAAAGACAAGGTGTAATGGGTACAAGTTACTCCTGGGGAGATTCTGATTGGAATCCAGAAGATCACTCTGAGCACAGTTAGACATTGGAGTAATCTCCCAGGGAAATGAGCGGATTCTCCTACATCGGTCAATTGTATGACTGAGCTTGACAGGGTGCTGGGCCATCTCATTTAAACTATACTGTCACCTAGAAAGATGACAGCAGATGGTCCTTGGGTCCCTTCCAACATGGCATGTTGTGATTCTGTGATTCTTCTTGGAAACTCCAACAGTATTTTTAATAAACAATTACTTCAGAAAATGAATGACAAAAAATGTTATCTTGGGAAACCCAGACTCATTTGCTAAGGAAAAAATTATGAATTTAAACAATGTAAATAGCAAGCAGGTATTTCAGTAAAAAAATTCATTCTCTTGCTAAAGCATAATTCCAAAGTATCTAAAGATTTCAAGAATCAGAATCCTATTCCTAAAGGACACTCATTCCAAAAGGTAAGGATCTTTCATTAAAACTATGCTTTTTTGAAAGCTTAAGCTGCAGAGTTGCATCTTGCGAAACTAGCATTTATTCTGATACATTTTTAAGCATCTAGGATAATCTTCTCAGAAGGACAGTCAAATAAACATCTTTTCATAGGCTTAAAAGTGCCATTGTCTCAGAGATCTGGGTTATTCCTGCCTGGCATACAGTTTTCAAATATTTACTTCATCATCATGGTGAGTTATCACTCAAAGCAAGCAAATTTCTTGGCTGGTAACAAAAACTTAATTGTAATTTATCCTGCCTGTAAGAAAAGATAGAATCACAGAATGTTAAAGGTTGAAATGATCTTCAGAGATCAAGTCCAAGTTCCCTGGGAAAAGCAGCATCACCTAGGGTAGTCTGCACAGGAATTCATCCCGGTGGGTTTTGAAAGTCTCCAGAGGAGATTCCGCAACCCTTCCGGGCAGCGTGTTCAAGTGCCCTGTCACCTTCGCTATAAAGAAGTTTCTCCTCACGTTGTGGTGAAACATTCTACATTCCAGTTTGTATCCACTGTTCCTAGTCTTACTACTGTGCAGCACTGGAAAGAGATTGGACCCAGCAGCAAGAGATTGATGCCCGCCCCTCAGATACTTATGGGCATTGATCAGATTTCTTCTCAGTCTTCTCAAGACCAAACAACCCCAGGTCTCTCAGTCTCTATTAATACAGAAGATGCTCAAGTCCCCTAATTGTCCTTGTGTCTCTCCATTGGACTCTCTCCAGTAGACCCCCATCTCTCTGAATTGGGGAGCTCTAAATTTGGCACAGTAATCCAGGTGTGGTGTCATCAGGGCAGAGTACAGAGGGAGAAAAACCACCCTAGACCAGCAGGATACACTTTTCTTGATGCACCCCAGGATACTATTAGCTGTCTTGGCCACAAGGGCACATTGCTGTCCCATGGAGAACTTGCTGTCCACTAGGACTCCAAGTCTTTCTCCACGGAGTGGCTTTCAGTGAGGCAACCCCTAATCTGTACTGGTGTCTGCTGTTATTCCTCCCCAGATGCAAGACCCTGCACTTGTCCTTATTGAACTTCATGAGGTTTGCCTTCACCCAGCTCTTCAGCCTGTCCAGATCTCATTTTATGGGAGCACAGCCTAAGTGGGTGTCAGCTACCTCCCTCCCAGTCTTGTATCATCGGTGAACTTCCTGAGTGTACACTCAATGCCCTTATCCAGGTCATTACTAAAGATACTGAACAAAACTGGATCCAGTACTATCCCTGGGAACACCACTAACCACAGGCCTCCAAGTTGACTCTGTGCCGCCGATCACAACCCTCTGAACTCTTGCTGAACCAGGTTTCAATCCACCTCATCAACCCATCATTGATGCCACACTCCTGAGCTTTTCTATGAGGATGTTATGGGAGACAGTATAAAAAGCCTTACTGAAGTCAAGGTATATGACATCTACTGTTCCTCCTTTGTCTAACCATTTGGTCAGTTTCATAGAAGGCTATCAAGTTAGTCAAGCAGGATCTCCCCTTGGTAAACTCATGCTGGCCACTCCTGATAACCCTCTTTACTTCCATGTGGTTAGACAAGATCTCCAGAGCAGACATACATATTAAGTTTGTGGGGTTTATGGTGCTTTGATTTTTTTTTCAAGAATTACCTCCAATAGCACGTTGAATCCAACTGCTGCACATACATCTTGGATTTCTGTAGATGTGGGATTTTCAACAGCCTGTTGAAACAGTGTATTACAGTCAATTTTTTTTCCAATTATGAACTACCTATAGAGCGATAATTTGCAGTTTCCCACCCTAGAGTCTATAACCAGGAAAAAAAGCAGATGGGGGAAAGAGGAGGTATTTCGAATTATGACACATTTACTGTAGAAGTAATTTGTGAGTGCCCCTATAGTAAACTTTAAAACCAAAACCCCAAAAACAAAACGAAAAGCTCCAAAACAAACAAACAAAAAAAAAAAAAAAAGAGAGAAAAGTGAAGAGTCATCAGTAAACCAGGAAATAGGCGAGGAAGAATTATTTAGGATAGGGGAACAAATAGAAGAATTGCTTAAGAAAAGGAATTAAAACAGCACTTATATTTAGAAATCTAAGTCAAAACTCGTGAATCAGCAAGAGCAAACTTATAGCAAGGACTGAAAGAGAACATAAACTTTCTAAGCACAGGGTAGCAGACTCCTCCCACAGGCAACTGGCATGCTCAAGAACTATTTTATTTCTAACCACAACCAGATAAAACCCCAAGCAGTGAGAAAAGCCCTTTATATTCCCAGCACTGCTTGTTGGCAAGAAAATCTTTACTCTGGACAGTTTAAAAATCAACAGCAATCACCAAGTCTATGTGCCACATGTGTTTTAATTTCTATCTTTGACAGCAGCAAAGGGGACAGGGCACAGAATATACAGTCACCAAAACCCAATCATTAAATTGCGATTTGTTTCTGTACCACTTTCAAATTTGGCATACTACTCACATAGGAGATTGAGTGCATTAAGTCTTTCATTATTTCACTCACTTGCTAACGGTGATGCTCATATTAAAGTAGACAGTTAAACTCATCTGTTCTTGTACCAACTTCACATGCTGATACAAGTAGATCCAGTTATTGATCTACTTGTCATGAGAGATAGGAAAGATGAACAGCTTTGAGATTTATTTTCCAATTCTCTACATATTTTAATGCATAGTACAACAGAACACCCTATTTTCCTGCCACCCAGAAAATTACTTTGTCTATAGGTATCCTTCTTCCTTCTGCTATTGTCTTCTTGTTATTCAAATACGCTGGGTAAATGCAGATGAATCTAAAATGAGAAAATAGTGAGTTAGTAAGTAATATAAACTCTTTGATTGTTTATGCAATATTTTCTTAATAGAATAAATCTCACGGCTACAACATGAAAGTTCCCACGGCAGCTTAGAAACACCATTTATTTTCCATAGACCAATTATTAAGTTGTTAGAACCCTCAACTTTGATTAATCAGGATGCTGTATGGCCATTTGGCTAAAATCCTCTTTGCATGACATTACTTTTGAGGTCACAGTGTGTACAAAAGACAGCACTACCTATCTATAATGTTAAATGTTTTGACATTTCTTAAACCTCTGAAACCCAGAAAGAAAATATTGCCTGAAAAGAATGAAAAGCTTCCTATAAAGGTTGTATACAAATTGCTAAGTTTTTGACAGAACCAAGAAGCAGAATTGTTTACACTATGTATTTTATTTTTGCATTTTTTTTTCTATTTACACAAAGTTGTAAAGCTTGTGAAAAATTATACTCAGCAACTTGCTTAAGACTCTTAAAAAAATTTACACCCCTCAAGCCCATCTAGGGTACCAGACTGACAGAAACTTCATCCTGAGACAATAAAAAAAACAACTAGATGAGGGCCTACAAGGGGAGACTGAAGAATGCCTACATTTGAGTGAGGTACTCTGAAGAAAATAGAGAAAGAAAGTTTAAAGGGAAAATGAGGAAGTAGAAAGTAAGTAAATAATCCGGATAATGTTCTGTTAGCTGGAGACAAGGATCACTGGTCCTTACAGCCTCCCAGGAAATACTTCTTGTCACCTCTGAAATTAGCCTTAGTCATCTCAACTCTATCATCCCCCTTTTCCTTTGCACCGGTATTTCCCCCTTATTAGCTACCTTCTCCTTTACAAACCACCCAGTACTTCTATTTAAGTGCAAGAGTTCTGCAAAAGGAATTTTCAGTCTTGTTACTTAAGTTCATAACCATCAACACGACGCTGATCACCTCTACCTTTTGCAGTTTCTTTTCTGAGCTTTATATGGTACGTTAGAAGACAGTACTTAAAGCACTCCAGAACTGGAAACTGCTAAATCTCAAACTCCCGTTTCAGCATATGCATTTTTAAGTATTCCTATAGGACCCATAACCCCCCCGCACTGCGTGAATCACGGAGGCAGGGCCCACGGCCTCGCCTCGCCTGCGAACTGCGGCCCCTAGTAACACGCCCCCAGCTCACCGCTACGCTAGTTGTTCGGGGAAATCTCATCATGCCAGTTACATAAAACACGGCCCGAGGCCATGTTATGTGACGCCTTTTGTCATATTATCTCGTCTTGGAAATGTTACTGTACTGCAGGTCCGACCCACCTCCCGACGTCCGATCCGGCACGTCTCTACGCCCCTGGGCTGCCAGCTCAGCTCTGGGAATTCACACAGCGCCTCCCAGCCCGCCCACCACCCCCTCGCCTGCTGCGGCCTTATTGCGCTCTCAGTTGTAGCCCATGAAGTCTCCGATATGTCGGCACCACGCCACCACCTCAGACCTCGGAAGGCATAGCCACGTTACCTTTCTTTATCAGCCGGAGACGTGGCAGTGGCTGCAGCAGCCATACTACCAGCTGCACCAAAACCTCCACCCTGCAGTGAACCTCTTCCCCTTTGCCAGGAAATCCCGCCCCCGGGAATCCTATTGGCAGGCGGTGCTGTCTGTAAAGCTCATGAGCCTGTCGAGAGGCTCTGCGTGAGCGCCACTGAGTCCCGCGGAGACTCAGGTGCTCGTGTGCCTTTACGGCGGAAGCGTGATGGAGGGGCCTGGCGGAGAATCTGAGCTTACGCCAGTCGCTCCGGGAACGCGGAAGCTCTCCAGTCACTGCCGGAAAGATGACTCGAGAGTGACCTGGTACTGTGGCAGGGGGAGTGCACGCCATGGGGCACAGGCACAGGCTGGGGTGCCTGCGCCGGCTTAGAGAAACGCCATCGAGAGTTTCGGAGAGTCGCTCGCAGACCGATGTGTCACGAGTCACAAATGACCGGAAGTTCTGATCACGCTCCTGCTCAGTGCGGTGGGCTGCACTTGGCAGAAAAGAGCAGAAGTGTGGCAGCCGCGGCCAGCTCTGCCTGCCACGCAGCTGAACCCTGCGATCGTATGGTTGTGGAAGAGTGCCGCAGCGATGGCACCCACGTACCCGAATGGACTACGGGTATTCATAAAAGACGAGCCCAGAGGTTGGTGGTCAGTAGCACAAAGTCTGGTTGGAGGACAGTAACTAACAGTGTGGCTTAGGCGTTAATGTTGAGTCCGGAGCTATTTTAGCATTTTTAATGATCTGGANATGATCTGGATGGTGGAGCCGCAAGTCCCTCAGCAAGCTGGGGTGACACCAAACTGGGAGGAGTGCCCGGTACACCAGAGGGTTATGTTGCCAGCCTGAGGGACCTGGAGAGACAAAGGATAGGCCAACAAGAATCTCAAGTTATTTCTGCACGGGGAAGTTCAAAGTCGTGCACTTGGGGATGAATAACCCTAGGCACCAGTACGTGCTGGGAGACGCACAACCAGAAAGCAGCTTTGTGAAAAAGAACCTGAGCATCATGTCTTGCAAGCAAGGGGGCAAATACTGTCCCGAGCTGCATTAGTAGTGGTGCAGGTAGATCAGGAGAGATGATCCCCTCTGCTCAGCACTGGTGAGGCTGCACCTGGAGTGCTGGGTCCAGTGTTGGGTTCCTCAGTACAAGATAGACCTGGACATACTAGAAACAGTCCAAAGGGCTACCAAGGGCTATGAAGGGCTTGGAGCATCTCTCACATGAGATGAGCTGGGACTGTTCAGCATGGAGAATAAAAGGCTTGAGGGGAGAATCTCATCAGTGCATATAAACACCTTCAAGGAGGGTGCAAGGAAGATAGACAAGCTGTTTTCAGTGGCATCTAGTGACGGGACCAGAGGCAGTGGCTCCACCACGAAAGACTAGAGGGTCCTCCTTTCAAGAAACATTTTTTACCCATGAGGGTACATAGGTAAAAGCAGGTCATGTTGGTACATGTTGTCTAGAAAGGCTATGGAGCCTCCTTTCTTGGACCTATTCATAAGCTGTCAGGGAATGGTTCTGGGCACCCAGCTCTAGGTAGCCATCTTGAGCCAGGCAGTTGAACCAGATGACCTGCTGACTTCAACCACTGACTCACTCTCTGAATTTCACAGGAGACATTTTGAGTACTGTAAACATCATGCAGCAGCTATGTACCAGAACATAAAAAATGCAAAACAACCAACCAATCAGCCAAAAAAAAAAAACAAACCCCAAACCAACCAACCAACAAACAAAAACAATCTCCAAACCAAACAACGAAAAACTTCACCAAAAGAGAAGGTACGTATGAAATACCAATATATATATATAAAATACATAATTAAAAATTTCCCCCCTACTCCACCAAAGTGTGCAGCTTCCCATGATGAAATAGGAGGGTTCTGAGACCCAAGCAATACAGTGATATTCCCAGGGAAGATCTGCAAATAAGTGAAAACTTGGAAGAGTTAAGAGTTAAAGAGAAACTTCAGAAAGAATCAGGGTGTTATTTGGAACTTTGATTATCAAGTTATTTGTTCAGTCTTTTGAATGATGGGCAGTTTGGCTACCTTCTGTCTTTGCTTTCATGTCAGAAGTGAATATACTGTACAAAGTATGCTACTGTTCTACTGTACAGAAAATATGAACAGTACAACTGTGTGGCCTCAGCTTCCAAAATGTGACTGCAGCTGCCTGGTAGCAAGTCAGTGATCTCACAAGACTCAGCAAGCTCCTCAGCTGAAAAAAAACTTTATATAATCCATGTGTGTTGAGTTACAAAGGAAGCTTTTGATACAACAGTTATCCAATACTACAGACAGATTTTTGGAGGCTTATCTCCTGATTACCATCAAGTTGTCTGGGTCAGAGTTAAGCCTCTCTTAAAGGTAATCTGTTACAAATAAACTTAAAGACGTTTTTGTTGCTTAATGCACTCATTTTTTCAAGACTGCCTTGGTAATGGAATGGATTTCCTGTGTTCTTTGCACAATGTTTTAAATCTTCACTGCATTCACACATTCAGGACTATTAAATGACTTTGCACACCACCTAGAAAGTAACATCAGCCACAGTGGCAGAAGCTTGTTCTGTCAACAGTTGTCATCTGCATTCAGCAAAACAGAGGTAGGCTGTAGGAAAGAAGAGTATAGTGGATAGGTCAGCAGCCTCTGTAGCCTTGGCCTAGAAGCATTTTATCTTTATGCTGTCTGCATGGCAGTTGGATCCCAAAGTGACAGGGTTGTGCCTCTCAAACACCAGGCTGTAGTCCCTGTTCCTGTGATGAAGGTGGTCTTAAAAGCTAAAAAGGCTTCAAGAACTGTTTATATCATTTAATCCTCCATGACAGTACATGATGTAAATCGTGGGCAACGTAAATCTCATTTTGTCTGTGGCACTGAATGTCAGGCAGCATTGACACAGCTGGAGCCTGTGGGTGGCATAATACCATCGCTGTATATTAAGATGGCTCTTAATCAGTCCACTTGATTCAGGACACTGGGGAAAATTTATTTGTTTAGTGTTATAGTATTTGCCAATTGCATTTAAATTTTTAAAATTCCTATAGCTTTTTATTAGTGACATACTAATGGTTTCTCTTTTAAAATGTTTAACTTACTGTAACAGAAAAAAAGCTATGTAGGTTCTACCAGTAGTTATGGTGATGACAAATTGTTTTCCACATGACGTTTAGATGGAACAATTGAAAACTTGTTGGAAATGGAATTTGTGGAGTTAACAGTTTGGATCCTATGACATACATGTCTGACCACAATAGGGGAAGCATGTCTTCTTTTCTACAGATGCTATTATTATATAACAGTCTCCTTTATTAGTACTAGAATTTGCAGTGTATTGAAACTAAATTATAGCTAGTTCCAAGACATGTCAATTTGATCCCCATCACCACTGTAGAATGACTTCATTTAAATAGATGGCATCCAGTCATTGCATTTGTTCTACTGCCACAGGAAATACATTTCAAACTTGAATTCTGTGTATTTCTAGCCTGAGGAATTCAGAGGAAAAAAAACAGGTCACAAAGCTCAGGCATGTTGTAGCTACATGCATTTCCCGGGTATCTGCTGTCACAGACCTCGGAAACTGAGTGATGAAGTGATAAAAACCTGTCAGCTTTTGAACATTTGAAGAAATATGAAGGTATAATTGCTGCTGAGGACAGGATTTACACACATCTGCAGCAAAATTTCAAGATCGCAAGCAATGCCTTTAGTACAGGTACTGAGATACTGGTCTCTGAAATCTCTCTGTAATTTGGTGAGGTTATTCCATTTGCTCTAACTGCAGTGGAAGGGGAAGTGGTAGGGAATGAGTGCCGCAGTACAAGTATCTCGGACAGAGAATTCCCTCACTACATACATAGTCAGCAAGTCAGGTGTCTTTAGTCAGACTCTGATTTTATTGTTAAGGGTGTCTGAAGAAAAATAGTAAAACCAAACCAAACAGCCCAGCAACAACAGCACTGCACAAATATGGAACAGAAATTCAAAGTGGTTGTGATACAGGCTGGAATAAATGCAGATTCCCTAACTAGAACTACGGACCCAAGAAAATGTACATGGTTTGAGGCAACAGAATTCCTATGTGTTTTACTGCAAATGTTGTGTACAGATGCCAGCTCATTCAGACCTAGCTTACATGTTTTTACATGCGTACGTAGCATTACTTTGTTCTAAACTGATGTTACACTGCATAGTCTTACCATGTGAGAAATGCCTATGTAATTGGACTAGTGAAGTCATTCGAGAAAAGGGGTGGTCTAGGCTGGTGAAATAGCTCTGCAGTGGACTGCAGGTAAAACAGAACAAAGGGTGAAATCTTGGTTGGCTCAAGTGACATTGGAAGGGAAGAAGGCAAGCTGAAAAGGATTTTCTTCACAATCTATAAGCAAGGATTCAAATTAAAAGTGTAGGGGCTAGGGGGAAAAAATATTGTTCAAAATGTAAGCATACTTTATGAGATATCTGAATCTTAGTGTGAAAGTAATAGATGGGTGTGAACTAGGTCTGTCCAACAGAGAACTTCCAACAGCAGACAGAAAATAATGCTGCCCTTCATTTAATTTTGTAAAACTGGTTACTTACCATGAAACTTCAACATGCAGAATTAACCATACCATTCTTGGTGTATGCATCTTTTAAGACTGCATACACCATGTTCCCCAAATAAATGGTAATTTAAACCCAGAGACTACTCCATTTCTTTCCGTCTTCATCCAAAATCCTATCTTCTCTGCAATTATTTTCTGGAGAGACAGTGCCTCATGCCTATCCTACAGAGACAACAGCTACACAACTTCCTTTATTAATCAGCAGAAACATCACTTCTGTGCATCTCAATGGTAAGGGCTTGCAAACAATTGATAGCCCGAGTATCTTTAAAAAGACATAAACATGCCCATATATGGGCTAACTTGTTTCAATTTGTGTACAAGAGCAGTTGAGAATCATAAAGGGACATTTAAACACTCATCCTCTCTAAACATTCTGTTCAGAGTTAGGTCTTTTGGCCACCTAGACCCAAGCCTTGACTTTACATGAATTAATCTAGAAAGTACTGCAGACAGTATATGCAATAGTTCACTGAGATAGAGAGTTAACTGTCTAGCACATTGCCAGGAGTCTATCAAATCCGTATTTAGCAGGGAACAGAATTTGCAAATTTGAAATAGAAAGATTTCTACCCATCTTTCATTCCTCTGTACTTGTAAAGAGTTTGTTTTTTAAGTATATATCTCAGTTTTACACACAGTCACTGTCCTTCTTTTCAGCTTTGTAAAAGAGCTGGCAGCTGTTTAAAGTCACAGCTTTGTACAGTCAGTTTGTAAGATCAAAAGAATCATCAATCAACCTGCGTCGACACAGTAATGCAGGGTTTAGACTGTATAGCGTTCACTTAATCTAGGGGATTTATCTTTTGTAAGAATTCCAAATTACTTAAAACACTTAAAACTGTCAAAATAATCCATCACAGTTGTTAAACTACTCAATTATAGTTAAAAATAAGATACTAATTCATTTCAACACAAAATGGAATAGTAACAACAAAAGGATTAAAAATTCTGATTTTTCTTACCATTCATACAATGGCTTATTTTATGATCTACTCTTCTGCTCTTCTATAGCTACTTCCACTTTAAATGTGTGTCACCACAGACCTTACCAATAACCTAATAAAATGCACAAGCTTATCTGATTTCTGTGTTATGGTGTATCCAAACTGCCATTTACACCCTGCTTTTTTTGTACAGAGGAATGTTAGAAGAAGGAATAGAATTAAGTATCATCTACTTCCATTTGTATTAAATGTAACTTAAATCACGTTTTCATGATCTCTACTGATTTGAAACTGCATGTGGCAGTAATTTTTTTCTGTATTACAAATGTTTTAATTACTAGCAAGAGTATTCCCTTTTCTGCATATATATCAAGACTTAAAAGTGCTTCTTTATCTGAAACACTTAAAGAAGGTACTAGCTAATCTGTTCTGAAATTAGAACCCAGTATGAGAGTGCTACAAATATTACGAAACAAAGGAACTTAGTACCTCAGTTACCCTGTCTTTTAGAAAACTTAAATCACTCTACATCAAAGTCTAAAGTGAGAATAAGAGTGCAAAATATACTTGTATATATAAATACATGTTTGTGTGTATGTGGGGAACTGATTGATCTAGGTACCTTAACAGTCTCTAATCAGAGACTAAAGAATGCATACATTACAGAAAAGACAGACTTTGGAATTAACTGAATCTTTGCTATGCTTTTGAGTCACAATAAAATAAGCTGTCTTGTGAAATTCTGGTGAGTAACACAAATTATTGAGTTACACTGTGCTTGACCTTGATTTTGGTTTGTGCAGTTTATTCTAAAATGGGAGCAAACAGAGAACACCATTGGTGAACTACACATCTCTTTCCTCCAGTTATTTTTCTGAAACACAACTACCACCAAAATGAAACTGCATGGGTTTTTACTCAGGGCATTTGTTTTGGTACACTGAATCATTTCTCAAGTGTCTTAACAACAACTTGCTTTTTAAATGAAATAATATTTTTAATACAGCAAACAGGCACCTAACCTTCAGCAGTAGCCAAAAAAACAATTCCACTCTGACAAGGTGCAATCAGGAGGAAATTTTATATAACACTGAAAGTAATAAATAAATTATGCATAGCAAGACTAAATTCAGAATAAGTATACTGTTAAAACAAAATACATTAGAACAGTTGAAAGAATTACAGAGTTCAAATATAAACAGTAATGCATCTCAGGCAGAAGCTAACAACAAAATGAAGAAAAGATAATTGTGGGCTGAGTTTGTTCAAGAGAAACAACATTTATAGGTGGGAAAAAGCATCTGCTCTCAGAGGATGACAATCTTAAGTACTTTCAGAGAATGAGCACAAGCTTTATGCATGTTAAATCCCACCAAAATGTAGGGCATTTGAGATACTGTTTGTATGTATCTATGACTTCTGGTTTGGACAGACGTGCATTTTACTGAGCGAATAAGCTCCCTTTACATTCCTGATATCCTAACTGCAAATCCACAGCTACTCAAGAATGCAACAACAAAATTTTAGAGTAGTTTCCTGAAATCTTTAAGTGGCAGAAATTCCCAAGTACATAAGCATGTAACTGTGGAAATTTCTAAGAAACATAATTTGTATAACTATGCTAAGGGAGGCGTTACCCAATCTTAAAGTAAGTAAACAGCACATCTGGTAAACTCAGTCGACAGCAGAAAACCTATGTATTTAATACATACTTTATATTCATCTTGGCATCACAAATTAATTGACACCTACATTAATTACTCTTGTGAACTCTTAAGCTCTTGTGCACATCAAATCCCCTTGCACTTCCAATATGTAACCAAACACAACACATAACCAGTTAACTTACCATTCTGACTAAAAATCTTAACTATGTAACATTCACTATAAACACATTTATAGATACAATTTGTTATTCTGCATACAGGAAACTATGAAGCAGGATTTGTATTTCTACATGTCTTGGAAATAAAAATGTGGGCCTCTCTTCTCGTTAAAAGTGCAAAAGAGAAGGCTGTGGAACCAAAGAGCATTTGGGTAATTTGGTATTAAGAAGGTCCTTGAAGTTTTAAATGTGGATGAAGTCAGCTTCATTAACCGACATGTCACTTCTGATTCACAGCTTCATCCAAATCACACATCTCATCAAGAACAAAGCTGTCAAGACAGGTGAATGCAACTTTGCAACGTGTTACAGTAGATACATGAAGTTGTTTAGGTGGAAGGCTACATGTGATTGATTGTTGGTGATACTCTGATGGCTCTGATTTCATGAAAGCTAAATGAGAGAAGACAGTTTGGGAGGCATCTAGTATCAAAAGAATAGATGAGCTTGTAAGAGCCCACCCAAACATTCTCCCAATCATGCCTACAAGTAGTACTGTCTTCATTAAGGGAAATGTTCTCTCCCTCCTTAGGCCTCTTCCACAAAACAAGTAGTTGCAATAAATCTTTTTACTTATTTACTGCATTGAATTTAATACTGCACATTTTAAAATTGTCACCTACAAGTTTACATATGGTGGGCAAATTTTTCTTTGGGTGTTTTCAAAGAAACATTTATTTTCTGCAAGCACAAATTACAGACTGATGGAATCCTTGTGAAATTAATTGACAGAATTTCCAGGAAGAAGGACTTAATAACTGTTAATTTTCTTTTCAGTTGGCTCAGACAGCATTTGTCCAACTCTGCATTAAGCAAATCCATCATACTAAATGCAGCACTAATCCTAGTTCACATCAATTCTGCTACACTAGGTCTGCCACTAAAAGGTCGGATGAGAGCCAGGATTCACAGCTAGGACCATGGAAGGGAGAAGAAAACTTTCAACAGAGCATGCTGTTTCTTTGATTCTAGAAACAATATGGATCTTTAAGAATGGAGAAACTTGTACATTGTTATCTTCTTGGCAATTTCAGTTTCTTTCAAGGGGGATGGTGGAATGGACAAGTACAAAGTACTCCAAAGTGACCATCGATAAACTCATCCGTCAGATGATTGAACAAAGTACAGCTTCATGGTCTACTGGTATACTTTTAAGATAAAATCTCAATGTGTGGATAAAATGTTCTGTCTGCTTTGCAGCTTATGTAATTCACTGGTGAAGATATGAAAATACATTCTTGGAAAAATATGGCTGAGTCTCCAAAATGGTCTCTTTTCTTTCCCTCCCCCTACACCAAAAACACAGCAGCTAACTTCCCAAGGCCATCAAACGTACTAGTCTACTTTCAAAAACACTGTTGCTTACTAAAGTCCATAGTAGAAACTATCTTCTATTCTGCAGCCAAATTTTGCATGAAAGAATAATCCAATCTCATCAGGAAACCCTGACAAGGCTTCCAATTTGTAAGATGTCATCTCTGACAGACTTTCAAGAACTACCTTTAAGCTTTCAGGTGAAAAGTAAGGTAAAACCATGCACATTAAAAACTGAAACAGATTAGCTCCTCTTTAAACTGCAGTATTTAATCAGAAGGGGTTTCATGAAAATTAAGCACTCCCCGTAACTGTGACACTGCAAGAAACCATTAATAGGGTTTTTAAAAAGTGAGCCAATTACTATTTGTGGGGGAGGTCATGTGTTTACTTATCACATCAAGAGGACGAAGCCCCAAGTCAGTCTGAAGCAAGCTTTATGACTGTTTTCAGTATAAACTGATTTTTAAGTGCAAACTAGGTATGTTCTGAATACAGTAACCTAAGTTAAGGACAACTAAAGGTTTAAGCACTAGACACAAAAGTTCTACCAAAAGCTGTAGAAAGAAAGGCAGTGCATCCCAGAAGAACTGTAAAGCAAGTCTTGGTTTCCTTAGCTCCTTGCTTTTCATTGTTTAGCCTTGGTACAAGTAATGTTCTTTCACCTGCTGTGGCAACTTCATAAGAAGGAAAACTAAGGAACATGATTAACTATTTGTTTCAGAAATAAAATCTATCATGAATCTAGACATTATTAACAAATTCTCAGACCACTTCTGGGAGCTGTTTTTATAGTTAAGCTTAGAATATAGCTTTGTATCCCCATCACTCACATAAATCAAGCATTATGGATGTCCTTAAATATTCTAAAAGGCTCTTCGTGGACACTGTCTTTTGGATAAAGAATCAGAGAAAGGTAGATCTGGAAAGGTTTTAAAAAGATCACCTAAGCCCACCTCTGTGCACAGGCAATATGAAATACACTATAGTCTATCCCTATGAGATGTTTCATAAACCTGTTCTTAAAACTTCTATAATGGAAATTTAACAACTCCCATGGGAAGCATATTTTAGTGTATCACTACCTTATAGTTGGAAAGTTTCTCTCATCTGTCTTTGCTACAAATATAGGTTACTTATGAAGATATTAAGAGAAACTTTGCAATTATAATGATCATGAAGTACCTCCAAGACTATCTAGAGAAGCCACTACAATTTTTGAAGACATTCTGGTATTTGATACACATAAAATTGTTTATTTATTGTTCCATGTAATCTTCCAATTTCTTCAATTGTACAACTGAAATCACAATTTCTTTTCTGAGATTGGGTTTACCTTTACATTCTTAAATCAACAGGACATAACTGTAATGCTGGTGTTGAACACCTTGGACTGTATGGTTAATTTTCATATTAGTAGTTAGAAGCCCAGCATAAAAAGTAGCATCACATAATTTATAAGAAAAGTGGTCTTGCATTTTAAACTCAAGGATAGTTTCCATATTTTATTCCAATAGGAAGTCCCGACTTTAAACACATCACATAATCTCTGTCTCTAATCTTTAAAAGGACACTAGTAAGTTTTGCGAAGATACTATATGCAAAATATTTCAAATGTGAACATGAGGAGCATGCTTGTTGACAGATTCATCAAATGATAGAGAAACATGACATGTCTCAAAGCAAATCTGACAGGAAGCAAAGAATGAAAGAGCAAATAAGATACCACTTCTGCCAAACAGGTATTTTTGGTATTGGTTTATAACTTTTATCTAAATTGACTTCTGCCTGCTGACAGTATCTCAAATCTGTTTATAATCAGTGCACATCTTATGGTGATACAAAAATCTATTCATTTCAATAACAGATGAAGTACAAAAGCCATAGATAAGATATGCTCTATTGCTGTGTTAAAGCTATCATAAATGTAAATTGCTCTATTTCAGGACTTCCTGGAATCAGGGCATTTCGAATCCTGAACATCGGTTATTTAAGAGTGCTAACTTTAAAACTGTCCACTTGAGATACAACAAACCTGTTTCTGTTTCATGGCTTGCTCAATCGTGCACAGAATGGTCGATGTTTTGTTCTCTCATGTTTCTAAATTAAACCAATTCTCAACTAAATCCAGACTATATTTATATTTTAGAAGTGTAAATCTGTCTTTTCAGCACTGTTCTAGCACAAACTGTATTTGCATCAAAAAAGCCTGAGGCAGCAAATGTCCTGGTTTGTGAATAAATTGTTTTTCTACTATACCACTTTTCTTGCTGCCATGGCATTTTGGTGACATTTTCCCCTTCATCATTAAAAAAAGGCATGAAGATTCTGAACAGAGTTAAAACAGCATCATATAGTCACTAGTTTATATTCTATATTTACTGAAATTAAAAAAAAAAACAAACCACCCCAACTTCTGTTTTGCAAATATTATTTTTATAGATACAATATTGTTTTAGGCTTGCAGTCACGAAAACAATTATACTACTTGGCTACTGGAAATACCCTGCCTTTAGCCTTGTTGTGCACCTGAGATGTGTGAAACTGCCTCAATTACAAATATATTACAGAAGACCTAGGGCCTGGTCCTTCAAATTTTATAAGCATCCAATGTTTGTCAGTGGTAAGAAGGAATGAATACTGGAGGTGCAAGAGTCTGCTGGATCAGGCCTTACGTGCAAGTGCATCATTCAATGCATTATGTGGTGACACCTGAAAATACTGTATTTTTATGTAATGCAGAAGTAACACACACAATTTACATATAGTAATAATTTATTCTGAAATGTTCATTTTAGTCTCTGTTGAGACATCCCCTAAGTCTCATTAATAAAAGAGCAGCCATCTCACCTCAAATACCAGGATATACAACAAGTTACAGCATAGCAAAAAAATTCTACCTAAGATAAAATCTAATTCAGGTAAAAGAATTCTGTTCAAGGTTTTACAGTTACACAGTTCTTTTTTTTTTTTCCCCTTCTTTTCTTTTTCAGAGCACAAAGAAAGTGTAACTTGTTACACCATAACTACCTATGCATATTATGTTAATCGTTACTTCAGAAAATGAACCATCAGTTCCATTCATGCAGAAAAGCAGGCTGGGAGAGCTTGTTCAGCAGAAACCATATTACTGTGAATTTCACAGTGACATGAGTAATTATTGGATTAGATGTACTCACAAATACTAAAATCTGAGAAATTTTTCTTGCATAAATAATATAAATTCTTCCCTGATGTAGTTTAGTCAGTCTGTAATCTAGAAATTATTGGTAAAGCAGTATGACTGTATGATATCTATCTGCAGTGTTCCATGATTTCAACGACAAGCAATATTTAAAGGAGTATGAGATGGGATGCTAATTAAATACATGTTAAACATACTGTACAAATATACTTGCATTAGCAATTTTACTCCAAAATGTCAATCAGGTATTCCTCCAAAATATTACCAGTGAAGACAAAGTATACTATCAAATATGGCTTCCAGAACAAGGACTCGCTAACAAGAATCAAACCTATTTACAACAAATAGAAACAACAATAACAACAACAAAATCAATCCCCAATCTTTTAAAGTTTCATTTGAAACAGAAGTTCTAAATAGCTGCTGTATATAATACATCAGTTTATTTATTTCTTGTTGCACTTAAACAGAAGTTACCAGGTAAGAGCCAGAGTGACGTTTAGGACTCTGAGTTCCACTGCTGTCTGGGTTTTCAGACTTGGAGTCACGTTTCTTTGTGCTGTTATTTACTGGTGTTGGTATCTGTGATGGCCGAGCAGAACTGTTGTCCACGCTACTCTTCCTGCGGCTTGGATTGTAGTTGAAAGGAGTCACTCTTGCTGCAACAGCACCAATAGGAGAACTATGTTTGCTTGAGCTACTGGAACTGAATGGTGTACGCTCACTTACAGTACTTTCATTATTTTCTGGTGCAGGAATGGCATTATTTGGCAGAGGCTTTGTCTCAGTGCCTTTCTTGTCTGGACTGTCTATCTGAAAAAAAGAGTTCAGACGATTTTCTAAACCACTGTTACGAACTGGAACACCTCCATTTCCTGAGGTTTGTTTTTCTTGAATCTCTTTAGAATCTTTACCATTCACAGCCCCTTTCTCTGAAACACTGTCAATAACAGGGGGAGTATTTCCAGTTGGGGACCTTCCAGATCGAGGATTGTTAATTGGGCAGTCCTCTATCCTCACCCACACATCCTCTGTCTTAGAGACAGCTGGTGCCATCTGATAGACAAGAGTTTTGGAATCAGAGCCATTTGTGGCTGAGGAAGTATGCTGAGGATCATTCATTATTTGAGTGATTTCATTTTCTTTTATTTTTCTCCAAGTACCTTTTGTGGGTGCTTGGCTTTCTTTAGTTTGCTTGTGTCCAGAAAAAGGACTTCCATGTTGTTTCTCATCTTCACTTTTTGCCTTTTCACTGGATTCTGAGGAAGCTGACAGAATTGAGGAGGAACTTCCAGTTCTTCGCCAAGTGCTTACACGAGGAAGTGATGAGGAATGTTTACTGTGCTCACGCTTCCAAGTACCTGATCTGTTGATCAGCAATCGTGAGGGACTTTCAGAATGAGAACGAGCTATATCATGGCGTTTTGCTGGTCTCCCATCGTATTCTACAGAAGGGCTCAGATTAGGGGGTAATTTTCGCCAACCACTTGTATGGGCAGTTGAATGAGTGGATAAAGACATATCAGGAAGAGATGGACTTAAAACTGGAGTCTGTAGTTGGGACCTTGTGGGAGAATCCGGCCTGGAAGGAGACAGAGATTCAAATGAAGCTGACTCTTCTAATTTCCGTCTTAGAGTTGGGCTTGGAGCTTCTTTAATGAAAGTTGACTGACGAACAAGAACAGGTTTCTCGGATCTGTCGGATTCACTTCCACTAGATTTTGTGGATGACATTCTGGATAGTTCAGTCTTTTTGTTTGATCCACCACTGCTGAAAGCTTGGTTTAACCCTTTTGAAGCAGACTCGCTTCGTGGAATGCTACTGGTACTCTTAGGTAAGGCAGTTTGCTTAGTAAGGTTTTGCTGGCTTACCTGCCTGCCTGGTGATGTATATGACATTCTACCTGAACTTGCAGATTTAGTTGAAGCTGTGCTAGGAGATGATGTCCTTGGCAGCTGAGAAAGTTTGTTAGGAGGACTTATACCATTTCTTCCTGGGGAAATTGAGTTTCGGCCTGGAGATTGCAGAGGCCTAGTTAATGGCTGCTGTTGAGGTCTAGATGGAGTTGAGTCTCTAGATCCTGACCTAGAAGGTCCTTTACTTGATCCATTTGGATTCAACCCAGATGGCTGCCTAGCTACAGGAGCCGGCTCAGGTTTCACTGATGACTTGACCCCTCTTGGAGAACTAGTAAAATTTTGGCCTTCACTGGGACTCTTGGAGTTTGTGTTTTTGAGTGGAGGACCTTTTTTTGAAACAGGACTAGTACTTGAAGAACTATTCCGTACTCCTGGAATATGGATCATTGTCCTTCCACGAGAAATTGAGGGTACACTTGTCTGTTGTGGTTGCTTCAACTGGCTTGAAACTTCTGAACTGGAGCGAACTTTTCCTGTAATTATACTTTTATATACTTTCTTTCCCCCTTTGATTCCTCTACTTTCAGATTCTACTTTTTTAGACTCCAGTGTACTCTTCTCTCCTGGTTTAAGGATTCTTGGACCTTTATTACTAGTGAAGGGTTTTTCTTCTTGGTCTGGCGTAAGATGAAATGGTGACCCTAGAGAAATACCAGATTTTAATGAAAGTATAGAATCAGAGTCTGACGAAGCTTGTCTAGACAGTGATGCAGCAGCTGCAGCTTGATGCAGGCTACTAACTATAGAGTTTGCACCTTCTTGTATAGCTTTCCAATCAAAGTTCTCTGAATCAGGTGAAAAACCATGTTCTGAATCTGGCCTCTGTATCTCTCTCAAATCCAGTGTTAAATCTTCTGCCAGTATACCACCTGTATTCCTGGAACTATTTTTTTCACTTTCGCTCTTCATTCTTGAGGGCTTTTTCTTTTTAGGCATAGCAGAACTAATGCATTCCTGCAAAAGATCATCTTCTGAGTCAATACTAAGAGAACTCAGAGAGCTATTTCTAGAGAAACATACTGGAGTATCTTCAACATGAAATGATTTAGGTGCATAACCAGAAGTCTGTGGTCTGTTTGATTCCATCTGTGAATCAGGGGCCTCAGTACATTTCGCAGGTTCTCCTTCTTTGTTGTTATTGTTTTCTTGATCAATATCACTGAGAGAACTAAGAGAAGAATTGCAAGAAAAACAAACAGGAGTGTTTTCAATAGCAAAATTCTGCATTTTCTCATCTGTAGCTGCTCCTCTGTCTGGGATATCTTTAGCTGACTGAGAGAAAGTTTTAGGTTGGCTTCTGCCTGTTTGGTTTTTCTGACAAACTTGTGTCCTGTTAATTTGCTGCTGATTTGAAGGCTGTTCTGGATTAGTGCAGTCTTTAGTTCCTGTTTCCTTTGCTTCTTTTCTTTTCCGTAATTCTGCCTTCTCCCTTGAAAAGTCAACATCATCATCATCAAAATCTAAAGAACTTAGGGAATCATTCCGTGAAAAACAATAGGGAGTTCCCTCAATAGGTGTGTAATGATGAGGGGAATCAAATGCAAAGCTTCCTCTTACACGCTCTTCATTATTTGGCAATTTCTCATTAAAATCTCTTGAATTATTTTTAAGATTCTGTTTCTTTGCATCTCTGCTCTCTGCATAACTTCTTTCATTATTGTTACTACTTTTAGACTCTGTTGTTCTTTTTATACGTGCTCTGTATTCATTGTTTTGGGGAACAGGCTTTACTGGTGATGTTGGTTTCTTTTTCTCACCTTCTGGTTGGTTTTTATTACTTAGAGATGAAGATGCTTGCTGAATTTGATCCATTATCTTCTTCACTCTGAATGGTTTGTGACTTTTCCCTTTTGGCATAGCTGAGTTAATGCATTCAGCCAGAATATCACCTTCTTCTGTTTTGTCATCATCTAGGCTTGGGGGAGTCACAGTTGAGCTTTTTGCTCTCTGAGAATCATCGGTACTTCTGCCTTCTGTAGGAATGGTGTCTCTCTTTTCAAATTCCCCTGACTCTGTTCCTGTACCCACACTGTCTACATTGGCCAATTCACTTGGGGGTGATTCTATTGTGAGATCACTCAGAGATGTAGCTGTTGAAAAATTTATTGGTGTACCCTCAACGCAATATACCCGTGGCATATCATCTCCTGGTGTAAAAGTCACGTGCTTTTGGGATTGCAATCTGCTTTGTGAAGGTGAAAGTTTGTAAACTGGCAACTGGCTGGGCTTTCTGGCTACAGGAGGAGGTATTTTTGGAGCAGATGCATGAGAAGGCTTTTTGGCTTTACGTGAAGACTTTGTTGGCATAGCAGAAATAATACATGCTTCCAATATTTCAATATCATCATCATCATCAGAATCATCCAGAATGTCTTTTTCTGCTTCAGTACACTTCTCTGCTTTCTTCTCCTGATCATCTTTTATATCATCTGACTGTTCAGGTTCTGCTTCATTTCCATGTTCATTTTCATGAACTGGGGGCATTATTCTTAACTCTACATCCTTCTGTATAAATGGCTCATCAAGACTCAGAGCACTCAGACTAGAAGAGCACGAGAACCCATCTGGTGTGCTTTCTGTGGCAAAATGTAATAATGTATCAGTATCTGGCAGTACCTGAACTCTTTGAACTGCTGCATTTACAGCTGCCTGTCTAGGACCAGGCTCTCTCTTCTCTGAACTTGGTACTTTACCTTTAGGTACATCTCTTTTTACTTGAACTCCTTGAGCTGGTGGTGGCGTTTTGCTTCTGCTTGGAGGCATAGTTTGTCCAGGGCTGTCTGGAAGGTCACTGGGACTTATAATGCCACTTACCATTCCACTGCAAGGCTCACTCTGAACTGAGCTAGCAATTGAACGACTTTCAAAACTATCCAGCGAACTTACAGAAGTACATCTGCTGAACATAAGTGGTGTTTCCTGCACATAATGTTCTGGTGGACTTTTAGGAGTCTGTGCACCACTCTTCGAGGGAGATTTGGCACCTGAAGAAAATTCAACAGCTTTATGTCTAGAGGAATCAGAAGGAGACAAACTAGAAGTCTGAAGTCTATTGGATTTTGGTCTGATGTGTTGTGATGTTGATGTGATTTCACTTACTGCACCTTCTGTAGGTAATGCCCCACTGTTTTCCTTTAGTTCTGCTATCTGCAGTGTAGTATTGCCATCTGTCACACGTGTGGATTGATCACGTCCTATTTCGTCTTCAGCTGAGGACAAAGATGACAAAGAGCTACACCTTGAAAAACATATTGGGGTATCTTCCACACAGTAAGTTTGTATAGTTTCCTGATTAATAGAGGGAGTTTTACATGAAGCCGTCTTCTGTACACGACCACCTCTGCTCTGTGCAGAATTTGGATGAAGCTGATTCTGTCTCTTGGAACCAGATGAGGGGGCTGATGTGCTCCCACTGCTTGAGGAAATATGATCAGTTTTAGTACTCTGCACTGAAGAACTCTTTGGGAAAGTAAAAGACGGCTTCTGAGAAGGAGGAACTTCTGTTGAGTATTTTAAACTATAATCAATAGGCTGATCAACATGATGTTCCTCTTCATTGTACTTTATGCTATAATTAGTTGGTCTGTCTTCCTCTTCATGCTGTTCCTCCTCAGAATAACGTTCACTATAGTTTGTTGTCTTATCATCATCATAATCATCAACGTGGCACAAGGACTGGTTTACCTTCTGATTCATTCCAAGAGTTGAACCTACTCTGGTCTGATCTGAACCATTGGACCCTCTTGATCTAAAGGAAGAAATACACTCCTGCTGTCCAAAAGGTGACTGATATTTCATGTGTTTATCCTCTCCACTTTCATTGTACATGGGGTAAGTTGCATTTTGGCTTCTTGGCTGCCTTTGTTCATTTTGTTTCATTTCGTCATCCATTATATGCTTAGGCCTTGCCCATCTTTCATTCTGAGAGGGACTTTGCCTTCCAGAATTTAACTGTTCATCTGAGTATTTAAGACTATAATTAATAGGAGTGTCCAGCTCTCCATCATTGTCATCCATGTGATTTGCACTATGAATCTTATGTGCCAAGTCAGCTGGATATTGACCGTAACTACAAAATTTACTTTCATCATCCTCAGAGTAAGATTCAATGGAAGGTTTCATTTGGCCTCTTTTACCATAGCCATCACTGCTGCTGACACTGTTTAAGCTATCGTTTGAAGCTCTCTTGTACTCCATTTTTGTGTAAGGACCAGGACATGTCCTGTTTGAATTCTCAGATTTAGGAAAGTATGTATTTGAGTGAGTATGGGCTGATCTTCTTGGGGCATTTCTGTCTTCTGTCAAACAGTGCATTTCAGAAGCAGAACCAGAACTTCTGTCTTCTTGTGGAATATGCATGCTTGTTACTTCTTCCATAACTTTGGCAATCTGAGCTGCAGCAGTAGAAATCTGCATTCCTATTCTCTTAGATGAGTTTCCAGTATTCTCTGCAGCTGGATGATAGGTATTTAAACCTACTGCTCGATCCCTATCAAGACTTTTGTCTTTCTCTGATCGGGAATTTTCTATGTTTCCTTTACTGGAAGAGGAGGAGCTGGGCAATACTGTAGTATTTAAATATGGTGAAAGTACAGTCATATTACTAGCATTAAAACTCTCTGATCTGCACACACCATCATCATGCCGACTGGAGTCTAAGACATATTCACTGTATATATTTTGCTTATGCCTCTGCTTATTGCGGTGAGATGCTTTTGGGCTTAAATTATCAATGTTGTCAAAAGTCTCTGATAAATGCTGAGCATCTAATTCTGCCTCCAGTGCCTTTTGCTTTCTGACATGAAGAGATGGTAAGCTTGATCCAGGAGACATAATGTTGGCATCCTTGTACTTTGCTGGCCTGTTTGCCATGAGGTTTCTTAAAGCTGCAGCACTACCCATGGCTATCATTTTGTGTTTTGAGTGAATGAGATTTTTCAGCATACTGACTGCTCCCATGTCCCACAGTGCCTCCTGATCCTTTGCATTTCGTGCAGAAAGATTCCACAAGGTCCCACAGGCATTACTGACTATTGTCAAACTGTGTGACTTCAGGTGTTGTAACAAGGTTTGTAAGCAGCTGTTCTCTCGCAAGATTTGCCTGGTGTTGAGTAATTGAAAACAAACATCAGTTAAGTGGTGTTTCAAAAGGATAAGAGACAAAGCAAAACATAAAACTAAGCTGGAGGCAAGTTTTGCCCTTAGAAAGAATAATGAATTCTCCAATGCAAATTTATCCCATATCTCCTCTAGCTCTCATCTGAATGCTAATCAAATCCTATTACAAACAAGAATAGTTAGTTTTTAGTACAGTTCATCATTAATAAGCATCGGGTATTAATCTGTTTACGTATTTCTGTTATATATAAGTAAAACTATTCACTTATCAAATGCATTAAAATTGACTGTAGTTAGTTATTATACCTAATAGAAGCATTGATATGAAGACACAGTCATAAAATCTGTCTACTAAATACATACGTGGAATTGCTAAAAAACTTAAAAGTATGTATACTCACCTATGGTCCTCATTAGTAGCAATTAAGCTAGAAACATTTCGTAATATTCCTCCTCCACTTTCTATGATGGCTAAAGTGTTTGTTTGGCTCCGGTATGTCAGTGTGCTGACTAGAAATCCAAGAGCACCATCAACAGAACATATATCAGCTTTGTTCTCAGTACAGTGTGCTGACAAATTCCATAAGGCACTCAGAACGCTTTTTAATGTGGACTCCTAGGGAAACAACAAGATGACAGAATTAGAGAGGTTTTTGACTATTGATCATAGTCTACCTGAAATACATATATTCTCTTCAAGGAGTTACGTATATTCCAGTTTCTGCTTCCTGGGCTTACTGTAAGTTAGATGTAAGCAGCAGTACACATGTAAATACCTTTGTTTGCTCCTGTTTTTTTCAGCTATGAATTTGGTCTTGCTTACCCCAAAGTTTTCAGAAGTATGTGCCACAATGCTTGTTAACTGCCATACTGGTAAATACAGCTTGAAGACTAACTAACAGGAGACTCTGGGATGGAATATAATGCTGTCTGGACACACAGAAGTGTATCTAGAAAATTACAGAAGTGGTAGCTACCTATTCACTATCTTAAAAGAAGTTATATTAAATTGCAAAATTACAAAAAAGACCTTTTCAACAACATGGTTCATGAAAAAGAAAAGCAAAAGCTTGTCAACCCTCATAAATAAAATTTCAGGAAGACCAGTAGTTTTGAGGTGTCATTGCTACATTGTGGTCTGCTTGCTACATTAATTCAAAGCAACTCTCTTCCTTCAAAGCAAGTCACCTAAACTACCCCAAATAGTGCCTTTACCAAAAAGGGCAATGATATTTTTGTTTTGTGTAAAATAAATGCAATCTCTCTAAAATGTATCATTTATACAGGATACCTTCTTAACTTCTAAAGCACATTCCATCAATGCTTTCACACTTCCAACTTCTCTTAGAGTCTTTTTACTGTTTACATCTGCTCGCCAGGACAAGTTCCTCAACACACTTGCAATGACCTGCAAAACATGAAAGAAAAATAATGTATCTCAATATATCTGCTTCTTTATCAGATTATCGGACTTCCTTCCTGGATTTTTGGAATGCTTTGGATTAATTAACAGTGGTCATGTTCAGCTACTGAACTAAAATTTGATAAAATCTGGGTTTTGTTGTGTTGTCTGCTAGACTCTTACAACATTTCAGTATGATCAAAGATTCTGGCTTCTGTGTGGGGATACCTGAAAGAGGATTTGAAATAAAGTTCTCTGTTTTCCACACTGGTTGAAAAATTGGTCCAAAAATTCAGATTTATATGTATTCTTATGTCTGCAGAGAGATGCATGTAATCTTTTTTTCAGCTTTTCTGATAGTGAAACAGAACACCGCCACTTGTGTGGCTCTCAGATGGTACGATTACTATGATTAACATTTATATAGCTCTTTAAAGTATTTTAAAAACACAGTGTCTTTTACAATAAGAATACTTACTTACAGGAGTAGCCAAAAAAAAAAAAAAAAAAAATCAGCTGGGACGAATGAAGTCTATTTCTTTGAAACAGACAGCCATTGTGGACAGCACAATAGAAACTTCATGAAACTAACAGGAGTCAAGTATAAAAATAACTGGTGGGGAGGCCAAGTGAGTAGAAGGAATATAAATATTGAGAAGGGAGAGTAGAAATACAGTACTTTAATAGAGTGCATAGGATGCAAAATGATAGAAATGTCAAAGAAATATTTAATCTCAAAGGACATTACCTGCTGTAAGTCTTCACTTTCAGATTTCAGTTGGGCTACAAGAGCTCTCATACAGCCCTTCATAGAACATAATGTAGCCTATTAAGAATGAGAAGACAAAAGAAAATTAGTAATACTAAATGATGTGTTAGGTGGCTTCCTCCTGCACATTTTTGATATTTATAATTAATCACACCTAAAGTTCAATAAAATAATAAAATAAAATAATTGTTGCCAACAATACATACATGGTTTACAACTATCAAAATGTTAAGTCAAAGGTCTAGGATTTAATCTAGAACGTTACTACCCTTCAAGCCGCCTTTTCTGCACCACAGACAAATGACCTTTGAGCTCGTAACATTTGTTACCTATTGTCTACCGAATCTTACTATGACATTCTTTTTCTTTCAAATAAACACAGTATGAAAAATATTACTAGTATTTTTAACTCACAAATGTAACACTTCTGACATCTGAAGAACAACTTCTCAAGGATGCAATAGCAACTGAAAAACTTATGTTAGAAATTGTTTGTGATGAAGCACAATTAAAAATTATTCAAAAAGTATGCCCACAGTAGGGCAGCATGTACATTTACATCTCTCAGTAGTTTAGTTTACACTATAAATCCAGTGACTGCAGCCCTATAGTGTTACTAATTGGATGATGTCAGAGGCCAGCATTCTTTGAAGCAACTGATTTTCAGCAAGGACTCATGCTTTACCCTTGTCTAGAACTTGGAACAAAAAACCAAGTTACATAAAGTCAGTTATTTCCATTCACTCTTGAAATGTCTTCCCTGAGAGCAGAAAGAGGAAAACATCTTTTCAGTACAAAGTTAAAACTACAATCCATAGCACATCATCAAATGCCAGGGCACATTATTGAGACTTTCTATCGTTTCAATGGAAGGTCCTTGTCAGCAATTAGGGAACCTCTGTTCTCTTACAATTTGCAGTAGTGCCCTTTATGAGACACATAAACTCTGAACATTTAAAAACATGTTCTATCCTGAAGAGGTTTGCAAAATTTCACCAGCCAGTAATAGTATTGTTAAACAATGGAGAACTTAACAAAACTTGACTCAATTCGTTTTAGTTCAGCATCCCTAGAAAAGTCAGTCACAAACAGTAATAATTGGTCCACAATCATTATGTGCTGTGCCAATCTAATGCTCATAAAAAATCTAAACTGATAGATAAAATCCTTACTTTCAGTGACAAATTAAAAGTGATTTAATTTAATGAGAGTTGATGTACTTGCATGATACAACATTCAGTTTACAATGCTGTCTGGAACAGGATGGAATGATGGAGGTATTTTGAACTTTCGATTGAGCTAAGACTCAATCAATATCCTGTTCTGGAGATTTCTGTCACTTATCTTGAGAACTACATTTCAAAAGTAGCTATGAACTGAAATTAACTTATGTTTAAAATTCTACTCTTACCTTGTTTGCAACATCTCCAAAAGTCAAGTTTGTCAGAGCCATTCCAGCATACCTCCTTAATGTAACACTATAGTGATCATTTGTCAGTCCATACATTTCACAATCTACCTGCAACAGTTCAGCAATGGCCTGCAAACCTCCTTTAAAAACAAACAAATAAGAAAATCAGTAATATCTGTACTCTAATAGCCCAGGTACAGTACATATATATCAGGAGACAGATTGCATTTACATGTACCGAACAAATCTCAAATGTCTGAAAGGCTCAAAGATATAAATAAATGCTGACTCTGGATCTTGAATCCTGTGCTTGGAAGCAGTTGAAAGGTGTAAGAGCATGGCATTGAGATTTCAGAGGAAAATAGGAACAGGAGGAATTGTAAGGAAGTAAGAAAGCACAGCCATCTTTTAGTTCCACTCAGTAAAAATCACACCTGACTGATGAACTCACACCAGTTACACAAAAGCCTGTTTAGTAAATTTAAAAGTTACTGATCATTACTGATGTTATTTCCTGAGAAAAATACATACAATATTTCATTGATAATGAAAAGTAGCAAAGGAAGGAAAATCACATGCACAGAATTTACTGAGCACAGATGAAAAAAATCAGGCTGTCAAACAGGAACCAGCTTAGGACAAACAAAAAACCCAAAATAAAACCAGCAAAACCCACATCAATGAATGCCCCTCTCCCTCCCCACAGAAAGCACAGTCCTTTGTAAGTCAAATACTTCTAGAATTACAAGTATTTCCATAAAAACAATACTCTTCCAAAATTCACAATTCGTGCCAGAAAAAGAGAACAACTGACACAGTAATTTAGCCACTTGGAATTGGTTTGGTTAATTTAAACTGTGTCCATCAATTCAAGGGCAGCAGCTAACACAAATGAACTGATGATCTGTTTAAACTAGTAATAAAAGAAAGTACATAAGGAGTGTTATTGTTTCCAGCAAGCTGGCCAATCAGAGAAATACATTTGGGCTTACCAAGCTCATTCATTGCATGTCTGTGTTCTTCATCAAATGAAAGTTTCATCAAAACACACACTGCAGGACAGATCTGATGATCTACTGGAGCAGGCACTGATCCAGAAATAAGTAAGAATTAGTATTTCTTGGGTGGTAAGTTTTCCAAGCTGAAACTTACCTTAAAATAAATCAACTGCAGTTTTATTCAGGGCTTGTATCTTCCTAGTAATCCAGGAATAGACAGTTAGGAATGTTACTAACAAATGTGTGTACTAGAAATAGATCTGATGCTGAAGTAGTGAGGGAGAATTCTGAATGTATGCAGTAAGTAAAAAATATGACTCCTGGTACAAAAAAATTAAACTTACTACTTTTAAGCATTAACAATTGTAGTGAAACAAGTATTTTTTATATGGTTGAATATTCTGGCGGCATTAAATAATACGTCACCTAACATGAAGTTCTTTCTTTGGGTGTTATGTCCTTATGTTAATTAAACCCTTTGTTATATAACTGAAGTTTTTAAGTTCTTATTTTTGTGAGATAGATTATGACAAATGGTATTGGCATATCTTGTTCTGAACCTCGCTCCAAATGGTATTGGCATATCTTGTTCTGAACCTCACTCCTTCCTAATGGCTCTTGCAGTAAACTCCAACACTGGTAATGTTGCTCACAGATCTCAGTAGTATGTCTGTCACAGACACATGCAGCCTGAATGTACAAACTTCAGAGAAGCTAAGCAGTCCAGAATGTCTTTTTTTCCTAACTGTTCTATGAGAAAAAAGTCCTGTTCACTTATATTGTCACTTCTTTCATATTTTAATATTGAAGTACTTCTTACATACAAAGTAATGGTTCATATTTTATTGAATAGATTGTATTTATTTAACTTGGGCTCTCTGTCCTGAATAAAATGTGCTACCTGTGCATGAAAAGCGTTTACGAAGATATGTTTTAATATCCATTAAAATTTAAAACAGAATGAATACATATTCAATATTAATAAACAGTTATAAAACATGAGAATTATTATCTGGAAAATGCACCAATGTCTGTTATTTGAATAGTTAAATATATTAATTTGGTATAATCATATCTGTAAACACACACAGAAGAAAACTTACATGCAACAAAAATCAGATTAAAGTTGTACTTTCTGTAAATCCACTGTTCTCAATATACCCTTGAAACATTTTTATACATCTTGCAGAACCTACTTGGGTTTTTGTCTTGATCCATGCCTTGTTCATGTGCTTCCTGCCATTCCCAACATGTTTCACAGTAAGCACGAATCTGCTCCAAAAGATGAAGCACGCGGATTTCCCGCCTGCCTCTTTTATCATCAGGCTGAGAGTGAATGATGTTATGCAGTGCTGCGCTGGCTCTGGCACGGGCCTCTTTACTACCACGAGAGTTTCCTAACAAGACAGAGTCTTTATCGTTGCCATGTAAAAGCTGGATGAGGAGAGGAAGACACCCAGACTGACGCATGGCTATGCAGCTGTCTTGAGAGCTAGACATGGCTAGCAATGTCCTTGACATGTCATCTTTATCATGAGTACCAAGCATGGATAACAACGAATACACCATTTCCACCTGCAGGGTAATTTTAAAAATACAGTTACATGTAGAAAATACACATAAAATAAAAAATAAAATTAAATCTGAATGGTACATATGGGCAGCCCCCCTGTATTTAATGGTGCAAAAACCTACACTATTTAGAAATAACTAAGTAATATATCAGAATTAATAATATGAATACATTTCACTTAGAGCTTAAATGGCTAGAGGTGGGTGGTAGCTCTACCTATTCATCTGCAAGACCAACAGCAAAGACTTCTAAATTTCCATTGTATAAAAAGATTTCATAAACATACTAATGAAAAGACTTTGGAGAAATCTAAAATATATTTTAAATTAATTCTGTCTCAGAAAACATTCTGTTCAAATCACGCTTTGATTTAAAGGTGCTCTACAGTGAAAAACTACTTGTTATGTTGTATCAAACACTTAGTCTAGACAAAGGTAAAAATGACTACATTCGTTTTCTTGTTTATATAAATTTTTAAAGTTTAAAACTATTTCAATTAATAATTTTTTGTTAGGATGACTGACTTGCATATGGCCCAGATTATTTACAGAAAGTGCAAAATCAAGACAAATGAACACTTTTTCAAGTTTACAGAGATAAAAAACAGTAAAGCATACAAATTATTATTTGATATATTTAAAATACTGAGCATTTGCGAGATTAAATCAAGCCATGAAAACCCAGTATGACATACTTAACTTGGAGTAACCAAATTTCTCTTTAAAAAATGGCAATTCTTGAGGGATTCCCTTAGCTGTCATATAATACAGTGGTTAACATATTGTTCGGTTTTCTTCTCTATTTGTTTTCTTCAGTAACAGCTTTATATCAAGAAATGCATTTGGTTCTTCTACTGAACTTGTAGTAAATTAACAAGATGTAGAGGATAATTTGGTTCTTCTACTGAACTTGCGAATTAAAAGGATGTAGAGGATAATTTTAGATACTATGTAGAAACTCCAAACTCCTAATGCCACAATAAGCAGGAAGATTCAAAATCAAAATGCAACATAAAGAAACTGTCAATGGGAATTGTAAAGTAGCAGTTTGTGTGTTTCTTTAGAATGTATTGATTAGTGAAGAAATAAGACTTCGGACTGTTTGAGGTTTTTCTACTGATAACAGATATTTGAAATGGTTACCAGCCCAATGAATGATTTTATTTGGTTTCTTAAGAGACAATTCAAATGTGCCTGAAGATGAGTATAAATACCAAGTTATAAAAAAAATAAATTGGATAGCCGTGAATAGATGAAGCAGCAAGTTTGTTAATATGTAGTTCTCTAAACATTATAGGATTGCTGAAGCAATAGAAATCTTGGAATCTGTGAAATTGTATAATCATATGCAAAATCCACTGAAAAATAGTCTTGGAGCCTAGCATCTCAGTCTGGAGATCTTGTCTTCTTGGTTTGGGAAAAATCCAATATAGTATTAAAATGAATCACCTGGATTCTTAAAGGAGAGCGAATTTAATCTGCATTATGTATGGCTCTTGACAGGTATTTCATGTGGCAGCTTTAATCCAGTGTGATTTGGATTTGGAAGGTGAAGTTTTTCTCAGAGAATAAAGCCAAAGAATCCAGCTTCCAGGTTGTGGCAAATATAGTACAGGACAAACTAAAAAAAGTATCTATCAGTCTGTTTCTGTCTTTATACAAATACTGCCCACATCTCTTCCTGCACCTCTAGATGGATTCTTCTCTATTCCCTTCTTCTTCAGCATTAGTATTAAGCTTTTCCTAGCCCACAGCACACTCAGTTCAACCTATTTCTTTGACTGTATCCTTCTACACTCAGTCTCCCTGCCTTCAGGGCTCTCCAACTGTATGCAGCTTTTGGGAATTCTACAACTTGCAATCAGAACTTACAGACTAGCTAGTATCACCCTCCATTTGGTACAAGCATACAGTGCAGGACTGAAATTACAACATTATAATGCTGTTTGAAGGTCTGAAGTAATTAATACTATGTCAAGCTAATAGGGTTGTCTTCCTAGAAGACAGTAATCAGCACAATACCAGTAGTACCTATACTGTTGCTGACTCCAGACGCAGTATAAACTCCAGTGGTTCATGAACTCAGTTTTATGTTACAAGATTTGCCCCTTTCTCCTCCTCTCCTTTTATGCTGTATGTGTACTTTAAGTATAATTTTTTGCGAGCAGGCATTTATCATCCTGAAGAGCTTATGCATTTTTCACTCCCTGCTGTCTCCAACCTGCCCCACCCCCTCCCCTCCCCTTTTTTGTCTGTTTAATTTCCTAGCAACTCGTTTATAGATTTGGACTTCGGCAGTATTCAAAGACCTGCTCTAAAAAGGGTTAGTTTCCATCATGGATTATAAATCAACATCAAAAGATTTTCAAATATTCTTGCAATAATTTCTTCCTCACTGTAACAACTCCCAGCTGATCATCAACAAGTAAAAACAAGGATTTTTGTTCATATATTTTGAAGCTGGAAAAATATTCTAAAATTTTAACTTCATTACATTACTGTATGTATAGATTGTTCAGCTAATATTAGTACTACTGGCAGAAACAATGAAGTTATTGTATTAGTAGAAATGTAGCGTTAACGACCTGTGGTTTGTAATCTTCGGTTACCTTGGTACCCAGGTGACTTGTCAGTCTGCGAGGAACAGAATAATTACTAGTAGAGCTCATAACACTGGCTGCCTCATGGTCCATTCGAGCAACAGAACCCTAGAAATTTAAACAACTGAGTATGAAAAAAATTCTAAGCAAAAAAACTGCTGCATAATTCAGTTTCAGCACTGGATCATGAAATCATACTGAAAGTAATGAACTGTCAATGTACTTTTGTTAAGTTATTAAGTTCCTCTCTGCCCTGACACAGCTTAAAGGTCACTATTAAACTGGGTTTTACTAACTGCATTTCCTGAAATGTAAGTGTTCATGTAGTTGTATTTTCAACTGAATTGTATTGTAATTAGGATTTTTACCAGTGAGGAGAAGTGAACTTTGGAACAAACCAAATTATACTTTCTACAGAGAAAAAGAAAACAGCCTTGACTTTTATTTTAGATTATGTAGTGCACAGGAGTAAGTCTGTACTTCTTCAGAACACAAGTAAGTATGAAGGAACTGACAAGTTAAAAGAGATTCATCTGGACAAGGAGTAACCTTACTTGAATTTGTCCATACCAAAAGCAAATTATGAGCGGATGAATCTGTCACTTCTTAATAAAAAGCTGTAAACTAATGTTGACACTATTTACTGTAATTTCCATAGGAATTGCTGTATATAACATGTTCCTACCTGTAGCTGTAAGACTCAGTTATTATCATCTTTGTTTTCTTTTAATGCATTTTGTATTTACTTAAAAAAAAAAAAAGTCCACTCATTCTCTATGCTTTCCTTTCTTCCTTTTTCCTCTCCTTCCTATTTGTGAAGTTTCCCTTACTTTGCCTCTCCCTTCCCATTGACTTTGGGGAACGTAACAACATATATGACTAGCAAATACTTTTAGTATCAGAACACTGTTCTGCTGAGGTAGCTGCCAGTCTTTTGTTGATCCTCTACAAGAGCTAAAATTCACACAATTACTAGCTTAATTTGCAAATCAACATTCTCGAACTATCTGTATCAAAGAGTATATTTTTTTTTTTTACCCAGTAAAAATATATAAAACATTGACATAAAACATATTAAAGACACTTTAAAACAATTTCAATGTTCCTTCTAGGTGCACCAGTAACAAAAGATGAAGAATACTCCTCTCCACGTATTTGTGGTTCTTATAGCTCAACATCTCAAATCTGCAGTTGAAAGTGACTGTAAGGAAAAGGTAAGAAAAACTTTATGTAGCATATGTCTGGATGGAAAAAAAATCTAGTTATACTGGAGTATTTAAATACACACCATTACACTTATTTCACTCCCCCATTTGAATTCAGAACATTTCAAGCATGTTCCAGACTAAATAGAGAGTAAAAGATTATCACTAGAATGGTTTAAATTCACACAACTAATTCTGACATATATTTCCTGTGTTAAACAAGCTGTTGGGTTTGGGGTTTTTTTGACTATAGAGAAAACGCAAAAAAATGTAAAGTTTAGAATGAAAATTATGTTGGATTTTCTCAATTATTCCCTTAAATAATCTGCAGTTCCAGGAATATGGAAATTAATTCCCAGGGTTTTATATACTGAGAAATCCCTTCTTAATATCTTGACTTTGAACTACATTCAGGGGATTACTGGTTTATCATAATGTACATGCCAGAAGTCTTAATTTTTAAGTGCATTTTAGCCGGAAAGGTAAAAGAGACCAAAGTCTGGAGCATCACGTATTAAAATTCGCTATGGTGTAGATAGAAATACCACGAATTTCCTGTAATTTCCCCAAAGCCATAATAACTGTGATTCAGATAACTATTTCCTTCAGAGCCATCACATGGCCTCACTTCTTTGAGGATGACAGGATGCCTAAGTGAAGTGTAACTGTACTTCCTACTGGCTCCTAAAGACTAACATGAAAGAACTAGTATAAAGTGTGTAGCCATTTCTCTGAGAATAGGAAAGGACCACGAGATGTTACATGGACCACTGAATAGTGATTGCTCCAAGTATGTTGAGCTGATTTATCAGAAATAAATGTTATGCCAAATCCGTTAAATCTCTGTCTGAAATTGCACCGAAAGTAAAAGTAACTAATCCCCAGATGTCTGTTTTAACATAGATTCTGCCTCGGCTCCGTGCACCTCCACAGAATCACAGAAAGATTTAGGCTGGAAAAGACCCTCAGGATCAAATCCAACTGATAACCCTACTCTTAAAGATTCACCCCTAAACCATATCCCCAAGCACCACATCCAAACAAACTTTAAACATATCCAGGGTTGGTGACTCAACCACTTCCTCCGGCAGCCCATTCCAATGCCTGGCTCTTTCTGTGAAATTTTTTTTCCTAATGTCTAAACCTACCTTGTTGCAGCTTCAGGCCATTCCTTCTTGTTCTACCTAATAATCTGTGAGAAGAGATCAGCACCAACCTCTCCACAACATTCTTTCAGGTAGTTGTAGAGAGCAAAGAGGTATCCCTTCAGTCTCCTCTTTTTCAAACTAAACAGCCCCAGCTCCTTCAGTCATAAGATTTATTCTCCAGGCCCAGCTTTGTTGCATTCCTCTGCATTCACTTCAGTATTTCAATATCTCTCTTGTAGTGAGATGCCCAAAACTGAACAACAGTACTCAATGTGTGGCCTCACCAGAGCCAAGTACAAGGGGACAGTTACCTCCGTACTCCTGCTGGACACCGTATTTCTAATACAAGCCAGGATGTCACTGCTTTCTTGGGCACCTGGGCACACTGCTTGCTTATATTCATCTGCCCAGATCCCTTTCTGCTAGACAGCTTCCTAGCCACACTTCCCCAAGCCTGTAGCATTGCTTGGGGTGACCCAAGTGCAGGGCCTAGCATAAGGCCTTATTGAAGCTAATCCCATTAACGTTGGCTCATTGATACAATCTAAGTCCCTCTGTAGACCCTCCCTATCCTCCTGCAGATCAACACTCCTACCTAACTTGGTGANGTTCTCTATATGGTGCATAATGGTGCTTGAGATGACCTACTCCATGATCTTCTCTGGTACTGACGTCAGACTGACAGGTCTATAGTTTCCCAGGTTCTCCTTTCTTCCTTTCTTGTAGGTAGGTGTCACATTTGCAACCCTCTGGTCCATTGGCACTTCCCCACTTAGCAAGGACTTCAGGTAAATAATGGAGAGTGGCTTGGTGAGCACATCTGCCAGCTCCTTCAGCACCCTTGGGTGCAGCCCATCCAGCCCCACAGACTTGTGTGTGTCTAACTGCCTTAGTAGATCACTGACTACTTCCTCATTTATTGTGATGAGCTTGTTCTGATTCCTCTCCCTAATTCCTGGCTTACAAGGCTGGGTGTCTAGGGAACTGCTGGATCCAGTGGTAAAGACTGAGGCAAAGTAGGCATAGAGAACCTCAGCCTTCTCCCTCATCCTTCCTTAGTCATTATGCATCCAATAAAGGATGGAGATTTTCCCTAGTCCACCTTTTACTGTTTATGAACTTTATAGAAATGTTTTTTATTATTCTTAATGGCTGTAGCTAGTTTGAGCTCTAGCTGTGCTTTGGCTCTCCTAATTTTCTCCTTGAATAGCTCCACTACATCTTTATAGTCCTTATGAAAGACCTGTCCCCTCTTCCAAAAGCCATAGACTCTCCTTTTGCCCTTGAGGTCCAGCCAAAGGTCCTTATTCAGCCAGGCTAGATGCCTTCCCCACCAACTCGTTTTTTGACACACATGGACAGCTTACTCCTGTGCCTCTAAGACGTCCTTCTTAATGTGTGTCCAGCCTTCCTGGAATCCTATATCCTTCAGGGTGGCCTCACGCAAAACCTCCTCCAGGAGGAAGTAATATGCTTGTTTTATATATTTTAATGAGGCAGAGTTAAAAATTGCACAACAACAAAACACCTCAAATAAAGTATGAATGAATCTCCCACTTGTGTAAGTCTGCCAAGACACTGACAATCCCCTCTTCCTTCTTTCTCTGTAAAATATGTTCAGAAAAACTCTTGGTTCATACACTGAAGATGAATGATACAGCCATAATACATCGATTATTTAAAAACACTATACTTTTAGTTCCAAATCAGCAACGAACTTTCTTACCAAATAATAAAGCCAAGAATTAAAGTCAGAGCCTAAAGCAATTGCTCAGATATGGCTGACAGAACAGAATTGCAAATGGTGATCAAACATGTTTCAAAAGCAAAATTATGGGCTGTCCTTAATGTTCAATCAAGTGAAATATTCTAGCCAATCCACAACTTTCCTTGGTAATCCCTCCTGTACAAGACACTTTCAGAACTATTTAAATAATTCTACTTCCTTGGAGGACCAAAAATATTTACATATGTACTCAACTATGGAATTTTGTAGTGAAGTTTCAAGAACCTATGTTACTAGAGGGAAACCAGCAGCTACAGTTGGAAATCATGAAGGGAATGATCATGGTAAATAATATAAAATAAAATGGTAAACATAAAATGGTAACTCATATAAAATGTTGGTAAGTACTTGTTTTAAAGGACAGGAATTTAATGTACCTCAAAATACTTCACTAATAAATGAAAGAGCATTGAAGCATCTAAATCACCCTTCAGCACACTTTCATTATTACCTCAGAGATACTACTGTTTCCAATCTTCATCTAAAACAGTATTAAAGAAACATTTATGATAAACTTGTCACTTAGTTCTCATTTTTAAAAAGAAAATAATATCACTGATATTTCAGTCGTGCATTATAAAGTGAAATTTTCCTAGAAATTCCAGAATTAAATCATACTTCTAATACTACAGTTCAACAACAATAACATGGTTTCTGCATTGTTTTTATCTCCTTCACAGGATTAGGCTCAATAATAATTTAAACAAGAGAAAAATGCTCCTTGAATTATCAAGTATTTATACTTCACCTTATTAAAATAGTTCCTTCCAATAAATACAGGAATTTTCTCATGTATAGATGAAAGAACAAAAATGTATCTCCCTAAAACAAGCAGGCACACAAACACTGTAAAATACATATGAATATATGAGCATTATACATTTTGAGTATTTAAGTATATACTATTGACAAAAAAAATCAATTTACCTGACCAGTACTGCTAGTTGCCACGCTGATTTCTGCTGCTCCTTGACCTTCATTAAGCCTCTCTGTATCATGGGAGCCTGCATCATGCTTGCTTTGAGGTGCTCTCTGTTAATGTAAGAGTTTATCAAATTACATACAGAAATGAGGTATGCTTTGCACCATTCAAAGCTTTCTAGACCGTGAACACATCAGTGCTGCGTCCTCACAGCCACTGAACACTACTCTGTATTTCACAACTCTCAGCATTAAAAATTAACACCTGAGACCAAGAGTCTTTGAAAAACTGCAAGATGAATGTGAAGCCTGTCCTCTGAGGATTATAGCCCTGAGAGACAAAGGATTTGCTGTGACACACAAAAACACTATTTCCCACCAGCTGTGCTCATATTGCTATCAGAAATGCAACAGAACTGGAGCAAACAACTGTTTGTCTGCAGTGCCACATAATTTGTGCATTTACTGGAGACTATAGCTAGCAAAGGTCAACTAAGCTTTGCATTCCAAGACAAGTAACTTCTGTGTGAACAGAAGAATATCTGTACTTTAAGAATCTTTCTAAATCTTGAAGGCAAACAGCGCAGGAATAAGTATAATATAACTTATCATATAATTAATATATATATATATTT
>WBNM01010605.1:0-12193 GCA_013399055.1 Ramphastos sulfuratus | reverse complement strand
ATGCTTCTATGATTCTGTTCTGCTGCCTGCCCCTGTACTCCCTGGCAAGTTCCTAACACAACTATAAATGAAGTAAGTGCAGTTGCCGGAATTTTATTTATTTCAGAAACCACAGGTCCCAGAGTTGTAATAATTATGAACAGCAAAAAAATCTTCTACCAAAGGGAGAAAGTAATCTGCCCATAGGTTTTTCTTGTTGGGGCAGAAACAAGCCTTTCCTCCCTGAGGGAGACATTCCATCCTCAAAAAGCTATTGAGAGCAGTGGCAGAGGTGAGCCATGCCCTGTATGTAAAATCTAATCTCACATATCATTCAGAGATAAAGAGGACAAGATATGCTAAAAATGGTGTGTGTGCTGCTGTGGTTTTAGCAATAAGTTTCTCTTTCCATCTGCAGAACTGTAGGATTGCAAGGAAACATTACATAATTTCATCCCATGGTCTAGTCTTGAGGTTTGTACTAATGGGTTGAACTTGATGATCTTTGAGGTCTCTTCCAACCTTGCTGATACTGTGAAAGAACTTCCTCCTAACATCCACTTTCAATCTCCCCTCTGCCAGTTCAAACCCATTGCCCCTTGTCCTGGCATTACAAGACCTTGTCAATAATCCTTCCCCAGCCTTTCTGTAGCCCCCTTCAGATTCTGGAAGGCTACTCTAAGGTCTCCTGGAAGCTTTCTCTTCTCCAGGCTGCAGAGNTGGGCCACTCACTACAAGAAGGACATTGAGGTGTCCAGAGAAGGGCAGTGAGGCTGGAAAAGGCCTAGAGCAGCTGGGCTATGAGGAGGGGCTGAGGGATCTGGGGGGGTGCAGGCTGCAGAAGAGGAGGCTGAGGGTACAGCTTATTGCTCTCTACAGCTCCCTACAGGGAGGTTGGAGCAAGGAGGGAGCAGCCTCTGCTACTTGGTGGCAAGGGCCAGGAGCAGAGGAAATGGTTCCAAGCTGCCCCAGGGGAGGTTCAGGCTGGGTGCTAGGAAGTATTTCTTGCCAGAGAGGATTCTCAGCCATTGGAATGGTCTTTCCAGGGCAGTGCTGCAGTCCCCATCCCTGGAGGTGTTTGAGCAGCCTGTGGAGCTGGCACTTAGGGACATAGTTTGGTGTTGACCCTTCAGTGCTGGGTGGGAGGTTGGACTGGGTGAGCCTGGAGGATGTTTTCTGTGATTCTGTGATAATATATAGCAAAAGGTTACAGCAGACAATTAATAAAAGCTCTCCTTGGGTCTGTGCTGTAAGATCAAGGTTGTGATAAAAGTGTGTGTGGGAAAATAGACAAAGAACAGGCTTGTTTTTAACATTTGACAGGATGTTTTTATACTGACATCGTAAGACTGAATCACAACTCTGCTGCAGATCTGTTGAAAGAAAGGCAAGCACAAAGTTCTTGGTGGTGAGAGGGTTTTATTTGTCCTCATGGATGCCCTTGAACTACTGGAGAGGAGACAGCTCCTCTTCATTTTGCAGCTGTCACCTGATGGCCTCCAGACAGCCTGTAGCACATTCAACTCTGCCATGTTTCACTGGCTTACCCAAAACATCCAAAGGAAAAGTAAAGTGTGTGCTTCTTGGCTTGCACGCAGGGAAGCTCCCCACCCACACCCAAAATGAACCACTTCAGTCTCCATCACCAATTTACTGGTCCCAGGCTGGTCTATGTCATCTTCTGTCTTCTGTATGCTAAAGGACCTCCTTTACCAGGTGACAATGCTGGCTATTCTAGACAGCTCTTAGTCTAAACCACTTGCCTTTTTTATTTTTACTTTCTCAGGAAACATGAAAGGCCAGTACACCAGGCATGATGACTTTCCAAAAATCATAGCACACTTCATCAAGGTTCTATTTAAAGAATTAGTTGTGTGGTTAAACACCAGCTTGAAAGTTGAGAGAGTTTGCTTCAATTTGTGCTCTTGGAAAGCTCTTGTGCTCAGTTTCTCCAGTCTGTTTTGGTAGAAGCACTTCTTACGAGCCAGGGTGATATTATGAAAAAGAAATATAGTTCATGATTTGTTTAATTAGTATGATACTGCTATATAAATACCATACATAGATTGACTAAGAAGTAATAAGGCCCTTGACATAGTCTATAGAGGAAAATGTGAGAACAGTACATTGTTTAACACCTGCAGTCAGTTTCAAGTAACAACAGTTTAGTGGTATTTTAAAAGCATACAGGGAGGGCTAGTATATGAGAGGATTTTGCCAACTGAGAGTTCTCATAGGATTGCCATAGTAAAGGTCAAAAAGAAGAATTTCTGGAATGCCTTGAAGACATGAGCTCTTCAGAGGTGAATCAGTTTGGGGGTTTTACATACCAGAATATTTCTGGATCAATCAGGGACATTGAAATACTATACATATATTACGAGTNCCTGTAACATAATTTTCTCTATTAAAATATTCCAATTAGCCTTAAACCAGCACAATAGTAAAACTGTATCACTCCTTTCATTCATTGTCTTCAAGGCACATTTCTTCACAGAGTCCTGAAATCAGGTAGTTTGGAAGGAACCTCCAAAGCTCATCATTTGCTCAAAGTAGGGCCAGTTAAAGCCAGTTAGTACCTCATCGAATCCAGTTTTTAATACCTTGAACACAAGAGATCCTGCAGCAACTGTGATAGTCTGTTTTCAGTGTTTGGCTACACTTATGATAATGTTTTTAATCCTTGTAATGAGTCAGAAATTCCCATGCTTGGTTTATGTCTCTTGCCTCCCATCCTTTCCCTGTGCATGTATTTTCTCTACATCCTCTCTGTCTGTAGGTTTCTCTTAAGGCTAAGCAGAGTCAGTTCTTTCAGTTTTTTTTCATAAATAAAGTTCTTTTCATAAATGAGGAACAGCAGTTCCCTGACCAGCCAAGTGGTCCCCCAATGGGCTCAATCCATCATATCAATATGTTTCTTATACTGGATTGCTCACAACTAGACACTTGTAAGATGTGATCTCACAACTGCCAAACAGAAGGGAGGAAATTCTTCCTTTCACTTAGAAGTTGTTAACCTTCTTAGGCAAAATGGCACTCTACTGACTCTTGTTCCACTTGCTATACACCAGGACCTCTGAGTCTTTTTCCTCTAGGCTCTTTTGTTGTTGCTTAAAGCTATTTGTCCACCAGTGCAGGACTTTGTTGAACTCCACAAAGTTTCTGTGAATCCATTTCTCCAACCTGTCTTGGACAATCTACACAGAAGCCCTGACCTTCAGCTTTGCAATCATTCACCCCCAGTTTAGTACTGTCCACAGATTTCTTCTGATTGCCCCTTACTGCACCATCCAGCTCATCTTTAAAAGACATTGAACAGTATTGGTCCCAGTATCCATCCCTGAGGGACACCACTCAGTTGGACTTTGTACCACTGATTGCTCTTTAAGCCAGTGGCCAAACCAACTTGCCACCTGCCTGGTAGTCCACTTATCCAGCTGTATTTCACCATTTTCACTGCAAAGGTGCTATGGGAAAACATGTCAAAAGATTTACAGCCTCCGCAGCTCCACTTTTGTCCATGCAACCAGTCATCTCATGGTAGAAAGCGATCAATTTGGCCTGGTAAATACGTGCTGGCTGCTTGCAATTTCCTTCTGGTTTTGTATGTGCTTGGACATGGCTTCCAGGAGGATTTGTTCCATCATCTTCTCAGTGACTAAGGCTAGATAGAGTGGTCTGTCATTCCCTGGGTCTTTTTTCTTGTCATCCTTGAAGACAGATGTGATCTTTACCCATCTCCAGTTATCAAGAACCTCCCCACATGACCATAATCTTTGAAAGATGATAGAGAGTGTCCCCCACAATGACACTGGCCACCTCCTCCAGCAGCTTTTGTTGCATGCCATCTGGCCTTGTAACTTGTGTATGCTCAGCTGACTTCAGTGATCCCTGACTACTATGCTGGGTACTGCTTCACCCCCACAGGCTGCTACTACCTTGGGAAGCCTAAAGGCAAACCACATTAGTGAAAACCATGGGGGAAAAAAAGAGTACCTTGGCCTTTTCCATCCCCTTTGTCACTAAGTCACCTGCTCCATAGTGGACACATGTTTTCCTCAGCCTTCCTTTTGCTTCCAGTATCTCTACAGAAACCTTTCCTGTTAACCTTCACCTCCCTGTCTGGTTTCAATTCCAGCTGAGCTTTGGCTTTGCTAACTCTGGCCCTACATGCTGAAGCAATGCCTCTGTATTCCTTCTGGGCAGCCCATCTGTGCTTGCACTTGCTGTACACTTACATTTTGTGATGTAGCTCAGCTAGGAGTCCCCTGTACATCCATGCTGGCCTCCTGCCATACTTACCTGATTTTCTGCACATCAGAACAGACTGCTCTTTTCCTCAGAGGAGGTTCTCCTTGATAATCAGCCAGCTGCCATGGGTCTCATGCCCTCTAAGGCTGGGTCCCATTGGATCCTGCAAAAAATATTCCTGAGCAAGCCAAAATCTGCTTTCCTGCAGTCCAGGAAAGTAATTCTACTACATATCTTGCCCATTTCTCTCAAGATTTTCAGCTCTACAGTCTTGTGTTTCTGCATCCAATATGGCACGTTCACATCTTTGACCATTTTTTTCTTGTTACAAGAAGTCCAGCAAGACATTCCCTCTGACATCTCTCTTCTCTGATAAGTTTCAGATAGTCTATGTAAAACAGAAAGACCTCCACTCTCCTGCATTCTTCTAGTGGTAATTTGGACAACCAGGCCTCTAAAGGTCATCTGGTCTATCAGGGAGATGGTGAAAGCACCATCCATGGAGGTCTTTAAGGCCAGGCTGGATGTGGCTCTGAGCAACCTGATCTAGTGTGAGGTGTCCCTGCCTCTGGAAGGGGGGTTGGAACTGGATGATCCTTGAGGTCATTTCCAGCCCTGACAATTCTGTAATTCTGTGATTCTATGATCTAGTCTAACTTCACTGCAACGCAAGAGGACATCTTCAACTAGATCAGGTTGTTCAGAACCCCATTCACCCTGACCTTAAATGTTTCCAAGAATGGGGCTTTAACCATGTCTCAGGAGACCTGTGCCACTGTTTCACTATTTTCATCATACAAATTTTCTTTCTTGTATCAGTCTGAGTCTCCCCTCATTTAGTTTAAAACTATCATCTCTTGTCCTATTACTACAGGTCCTGCTAAAAAGTCTGAAAGGCCACAATAAGGTCTCCCCAGAACCTTCCCCAGTCTGAACAACTCCAAAGAGTAGGCAGTAGACAATACTTAAGAAAAAATGCAATAAATGGGTGAAAAGATGAAGGAGTTGTGTTGTGCTGGAGGAGGATACTTGAAATAAAAGAGACAGTGAGCAGACAGATCAGGAAGCAGAGCCCTGGAAAACTAGTCTTTTTGTTTCCACAGCTATAGGGAGCATGAAAAAGGCTGCCCTAGGCAGGACCTGTTGGCCTCAAACCTCTCCCATTACTCAGTGGAGCAGCTGAGTCTGGTGCTTCAGAGCTCTGGCATTTTCAGTGGGGCCCTGGCCTTTGTGCTGCCCCTGATACTACACAGGTTATTTTACCTTGTACAGAGATAGCCCTGCACTGAAACTACCTGATACCAGTATCTGCTGTATAAAATCTGTTCCCTTTTACTGATACTAGCTGTTTGCTATGTGTGTATAGGTCAGAATTTCTGAATTAACTGGGAAAAAAAAATTCTTTTAGCTTGATGGAAAAACATAGCCATGGCGATTGAGGTGGATTCTGTTCTATTTCATGTATTGTCAGGAGCCCTCTTAGTTAATCTCCAGTTACAGAGGCTGTGCTATTGGTATTTCTACTGAGAATCTGAAAACTGCTGGATTTTCAGAACACCAGTTGAGTTTGCAAGTCTGACAGCCAGCATTGTAGGTTTTGCCTTATGAAAACTGCAAATTTAGAAACCAATGGAAAAGCATTAACATCAAAACCTGCAGTGTCCCTTTTGCATAATAGGAACACAACAGCCAGAAGAGGCCGCAGCCTTTCTTCCCCTCTCACTTTTGGAAGATTAATGGGTCAAACTTTTAGCTGACTCATGCTCTGAAAGCAAGGAACAGCTCAAACATATAAATCTTGCTGCAGAAGTTCAGGATAATATGGATAAAAGTCATATATTTTATCCATCTGCTAGAGCTAACTACCTCCATAGAAATGGAAGGTGTACCTGAATCAGAAGATCAGACAGCTGAGTTGATCTAACAACTCAGCACTCCCAAAGGAAAGGATGTCTCCCCCACCTCCCTTTCCAAACCTTCTCCATATTCCTAGACCTGGTTTTCCACCACTTGTTTTCCATGGGCTCTGCTTTTCAGAAGGCTATCAATGAGCCAGTTCAGCTCACTAAACCAGAATAAAACTGATAAGGACAAAGTTCATCTTTTCTCTCAGGCTAAGAAATAAAACCAGACTTTTACAAACTCTGGAATGACCTCCAGAACTTGTACAAAGGAAGACTGGAAGCTGCAGCCAGGTGTGAAAGATAGCTGAGAAACAAGGTCTCATCCTGACATACTAGTGAGCTCCAGCTCAGCTATCTCATGAAATCTCTCTGTGTGTCACCTTAGTTTGTCATTTGTCTTCATGGACCCAAGGTGTAGGACTGCTACTCCAAAAGCTCTGCTGCCATGATAGGAAAGTGTTAACAACATGTTGTTGGCATCAGTAAAATCTAAACTCAGTCTGCGGTTTCACAGTCAGCAACAGCACTGCTCAGCCAGTCTCATCCCACTTCATCCATCTAATTTCTTCTGCTTCCACCTGCCCTCCTGTTCTCTGTCTGGAGTGATTTATAAAGCTGTGTAATGAATCACTCAAGTCAAATGATTCTGCAAAAGAAAACAAAAAACATTTCTACATTTCTCCATTTTGCCCAGTTCTATTAGATCAGTTCCCTTGTTTGTTCATGATGTAGCTACACAAACAGTTCTGCTGGTGCAGTGCAGGGAGTGGCACACAAACAATTGGTGGGAAGAGAAGGAGGTGGGAAGGAAACAAGCCAGAATTAGTATTGTCACCAAATAAATCCTCATGGACCTACAGCTTGTGTGAACAGAGCCTTTAGTCTAAAGTGACCTTTCTTCCAGAAGAGCTTGTTCTGTATGTGAGGTTGCTCTCACTGAACCAGCAAGGCATATTTTACAGTTTATGAAGCATTTTTACCGAGGGGCTTTAGACCCCAGTTTATGGAAGAAATGAAGGGATCTGCAGCCTCACACTAACTGTGTAAGGTCCAGTAACAATGCAGCCTCAGTCTACAAGGAAGACATTGAGGTCTTCATCATCTGAAGCTGGTGAAAGGGTTGTTTAGTCTGGAGAAAAGGAGGCTTCAAGGAGACCTTATTGCTCTCTACAACTACCTGAAAGCAGGTTGTAGTGAGGTAGGTCTTGGTCTCTTCTGGTCCCTCCTAACAAGTGATAGGACAAGAAGAGATGGCCTCAAGTTGCACTGGAAAAGGTTTAGACTGGATATTAAAAAAAACTTCTTCACTGAAAGGGTTCTCAAACATTGGAAAGGCTCCCCAGGAAGGAGGGACAATCCCTGGAGGTATTTAAAAGCTAAAGAGATGTGGTGCTAAGGGACATGGTTTAGCACCAGGCTTGGTAGAGTCAGGTAATGGTTGGACTTGATGATCTTAAAGGTCTTTTCCAGCTGAAACCATTCCATGATCAACTCAACAGGAAATCTGCAGCTGCTGTGGGCAATCCACCTCAGCAGCAACTGAAAATTGGCCCTTAGTCTAAATACTAAAGGCCAATGTCCACCGTTTTGGCCATCCCAGAAACTGTTCCTAGAAATGTGACTAGTAAAGTACTAAATTTGTCATGGCATTAGAGAACCTGAAAGGACAACGTAAGAAACTGATGTTCAGACAAACTGTGTTTCACGTTCACTGTCTGTACAGTGAACAGAAGGATATGCAGCTGCCTCCCTGGAATTTTCTCCACATCTTCCCAAAAACCACTGCAAGGGTGATCTCCACCAAGATTTGCATTCAACTTGGGAAACATGCAACCAGTTCAGCATCACCCAGTCAAGCCCCACGCTTCTGTTAGCTCTTGGGCAGGTAGCTGTTAACTCTCTCCTTAACACAGAGGAGATCAACAGCCCATTTACCCAGCCAGTCCATGGAAAAATTACAGGCTCAGACCTTGTGCTGTTGTCTGTTCTGTTTCAGTCTTACCGAAGGAGCAGCTAATACAAAAGATCTATGGATAACTGAATAAAATGTTGCCAAATAGGGGTTTTACCTTTGTCTGTTTGCATGTAACTTTGGCCTTTTTTCCCATGCCCCTCCCTCCCCCCCTCCAGATTTCTATGTAATTTACCATGACAATGCACTGGTCCCTTAAATATTTTTTCTATCAAAATAGCCATCCACAGTGTGTAGTCCAAAATATTTTCCACTCAAACACACAGAGCCAGGATGACTGTGCTGGCATCATCTCCAGAAGCTACTCACAGGGCTAAAATATCTGTGATGATTAGCTGCAACGAGATCTGGTGATTTTGAAATGCCTTAGAGACATTCTTTCTAATTCAGGCTTTCTTTAGCTGTGTGGTGCAGGAATTGTTTGCTGAGAAAAATGGCCTGACACCTAAGGTTAATCTATATTTAAATAAATGGGTTATTCTCTCAGCTCATGCTTCAGTTTCATTTTTCAGTAGTTGTACTGGAAAAGCTCCAAAGTAACTGTGAAACCTTGTAACAGGATGCAGGCACAGATTTGCCAGCAGTGCTGAGGGCAACAGTCACTTAGTCCCTAACAGCAGCAGCTACTGGAGCAGCTCCTGTGTCCTGTCACCTCATAATTTTACGGTTGCCCTTTCTTCTCCCAAGAGAAGGCTCCCCAGGATCTACCTGTACTACCTGTACACTATCTGTAGTGGTTGGCAGTGTTCTATTCCTGAACCACTCCTCTGCTCACACCAGTTCATGTAAACTTAACTCTCTACAAAGAGGAAAGTCTTACATATTAATGGAGTTTCTTCCCACTTAAGAGTGTGGTTTTGCCCTATTCCAGTACAGTGCAGATGCTGTTCCCCTGTCACTCTCCCTTCTGCCTCAGCCAGATGTTCCCTCCCCTCCATTACGCATGGTGGCACACCCAGTTTAGATTAATTTAAACTGCATGGAGCTGCAGTGTCACCTGTAAGACGTGCAAAACTAGTCTAAGACTGTTGCTGCTAAAGCAGGGGGGCTGTCAGGAGGATTCCTGCCTTTGATGCCTTTCCCCTGTCATGCACAGTGTTGATTTCTTAGTAGGGTTCATAGCTGAGGGCATACCTTGAATCTAATAGTGAAATAAACTAAAGAGATTGAGAAAGAGAAGAGAAAGGGAGAGCTCTTCTAAGTGGGCAGCTGAGAAAAAGGTGAGGGAAGGGTGCCCAGAAAGCATCCTCTCGTGGGCTCTTCTTCAGCCCCCCCTCCCCATAGCACTTTTCCCATAGAAGTGATAACAGTGTTTATTTGGACTCATACAAAGGCTGCTGTGGCTTATGTTGCAGGTGCCTCATGCTAGATGGTTCCTAATCTTTGTGCCCCCTGTAATGTAAACCAAAAGCCACAACCCAAGGGTAGGAGTAAAGCAGGGAAGAAGGGTTGATTATCGTGCTGGTGGCAATTGCTTCCCATGAGAATCTGCCAAGAGGACTATCAGGGGTTTGCAGGTGCAAGGTCATGAGGATAACAGCATGAGAAAAACAAGGGAAAGATGCTGCTCCAGAGGCTCTGGGAAACGTTAGCAAGGCAGCTGGAGTAGAGGACACAGATCTGGGAGTAGAAAGCAGGTGGGTGGAGGGCCCTTAGAAGTACAGAAGGCTAAGGCACACAAGGCACTGGTGCAACAGCCTCAGCACACGCTGCTGGTACTTTCTGTGCCCTTTTTATCAGTTACACAGCCACACACTGAGCTGGTGGAAAGCACAATAAAGGAAATTTTGCTGGGCCAAAACATTGTTTTAGATAGATGAAAGGCAGTCATGCAACTACTTTTTTTTTTTTTTTTTTTTTTCAGGAGTCTTTTCCTACATCCAATGCCTGTCTTGAGCCAACATTAGTGACTGTTTAGATTTGCTGTGATCCAGATCAGGATCCAATTGGACTGAAAATTAACCAAGGCAAAAAGAATAGAGTAGGTTTAAGTACTACACCCATTGTCAGAGAGAAGATAAGAACAGAGAGGTGCCTAGAGGCCATTTCTGTGAGTAGCAGCAAGGGCTCAGTCTTACACACATTGTGAGCTTACACCTCCAACCACCCTTTCCTGCCCTCTTCTTGTGTGAGCCCAAGCTCCACAGTGAGCTGGTTCAGGGCCATGCATTGAGCCCTGAGGTGTGCTTCTTCTCTTTGGACTGTTTTAGTTTTTCCTCAAGCTGGTTTACCACTTGGCTACACAGTTGTGTTGTTTTGACCAGAAGAGGGTGTGCAGAGGTAAGAGGTAAGTATCAAATGAAAGGTAGGAAACAGAATACATAAGCTGATGCTGCTTTTACAAATAACCCTTTGAACTATGCCCCAAATTGGCTTTGCACCAGTTTTTCACTTGAAGAATTTAAAAGGTTTGGAGATGATGCTAAACTTGATCTGTATCTGTGTTGAGTGCTACCACACTAGTACAGTACTGTTGTAGTGTTCTTTGTTGCCATCCTTTGTTAATACAGAGTGGGACTCTCCCTCATTGTCTTTTCCAATCTATTCAGTAATAATTTAGCTGTTGGGATGGAAAATGGGCACATTTCTCATGGAAATTATAATGATGTGGGAAGGGACTGAAAATACACTGGGATATAGCATTAGAATACAAAAAACTCATCACATATTTCTAAAAAGGTCTGAAATAGCTTTTTAATGGGAGTAAATACAAGATACCATATTTAGGCTGTAATGTTCAATTGCACATTAATGGGGCAGAGAACACACAAGGATGGACTAGGTTTCAGGTTGAGGGGATTGTAATAACAGGTAAATGTTGAGTAATGTCAGCTACTGCAACTAAGGTCTCATCTATTTTTCCAGGCTTAGGCACCACGCTTCAAGAACAATCTGACTCATCTGGAGAGTGTCCAGAGAAGAACCAGCAGGAATGATGAGAGGGCTGACACCATGACTTGCAATGGAAAAAAGGAACAAACTGGAATTTCATCCTCTAAACAACAGAAAACTGAGAAGAGAAGATCATGGACATGAAAGAAATGAAAGGCCATTGAAAAGAAGAAATAATTTATTTTCTATAGCACGAGAAGCAATAGGCTTTAATTGCAGTAAAGAAGATTCGGTTTACAAGATAATAAATAGGAACAGATTGCTGTTCAGGATGATATATGGACTTTAAGGCAGGAGAAGTGGAAAACATTAAGTCTGGAGAAGTGTCAGTCAGGAATATTTTAAGCATAACTAGTCCTGTATAAGGCAAATGAGGTCAATGGCTTCTTGAGTTCCCTTCTGTACACATATGTTCCAGGTATGGGGCAGACAAGAACGGACAGAATTAAGAGAGATTAGTAGAGAACAAAATAGTCTAACAGATTACACAGCAGCAGAATCAGGAGAAACTCTCATTGTCCTGCTTCCTTTAGTGCCAAGGTAAGATCTGAGCTCAGGGTAGCTACATATTTCTGATAATCCTTAAGAAATTTAAGAGTCAATGTTTCCACAGTGTGTATGCTGCCTTGTTGCTGGGAAGTGGTTTATAAAGTTGGCTGGTAGAAAACAATTGACTGAAAACTGAAGCCTTCAGATCATTCTAGGTACCATGGCCAATGTGTGGCTGTTTGTGTGGGTCTTTCATGGATGAAAACAGTATTGTAGTATTCATAAGCTCATAGAATGCTTAGGGTTGGAGTGGACTATTGAAGGTCATCTAGTCCAGTCCCTCTGCAGTGAACAGGGACATCTTCAAACAGAGCAGGTGGCTCAGAGCACTGTCCAGCCTGACCTTGAATGTTTCCAAGGATGAATCATCTACCACCTTTCTTGCCCACCTGGTCAGTTTTTCACCACCCTCATTGTCAAAACATTATTCCTTATATCTAGCCTAAATTTCACTTCTTTTAGTTTAAAACCATTGCCCCCTGTCCCATTACAACATGCCCTGCTAAGAAGATTGTCCTTGTCTTTCTTCTGCACCTCCTTTAAGTACTGAAAGGCCACAACAGGGTCTACCAGGAGCCTTCTCCAACCTGAACAGTCTTAACTCCCTCAGGCACTGAGGTGTTTCATCCCTGTGCTGGTTTAAGGC
>WBNM01010598.1:14559-33580 GCA_013399055.1 Ramphastos sulfuratus | reverse complement strand
TGCATGGATCCCTGCCCTCTAGCTAGACAATTGTGCCTCACAGCTTGGTGTCATCTGCAAACTTGCTGAGGGTGCACTGATTCCTCTGTCCATGTCACTGACAGAGATGTTAAACAGCACTGGTGCCAGCACTGACCCCTGAGGGACACCACTTGGCACTGGTCTCCAGATCTTAAAGTTCTTTTCCAACTGAAAAATTCTGTGATTTCGTATCTATGAAGAACAATTATATTCAAGTTGATGACCATGCTGTATTCACTAACAGTATGGCTAAACTGAATTATGGTGGAATACTGAAGCACACTCCCAAGAATATATGAAACTGTGTCCCATGAAATATATGCTCACAAAAATTTCACATTACAGTTGATAGAGATTTGGGGGTCACAGTGAATGCAAGACTGCATTTGCAGCAAATGCCTTTAATACTTTAATGAAAGAAGAAATAAATTACAAGAATATGAAAGAGAGCATTATAGTTCTCCTCCTGTGAAAGCCAGTAATGTTTTAAATTGAAAGCATGTAAAAACTTGAAAAGCTGTTTGCTCTGAGCAGCAGAGCATGCTCTCCATCCCTGCCCACTGGCATGGAAAGGAAAATGAACGGGTAAATACCCTTCTGGTATTTACCTATTTCCAAGCAGAGCTTTGGAGAAAAAATAAACAGACAAAAAACAAACTCAAAAAACAGAATGAGTGAACAATCAATAATCTTGAAACTCATTAATATTTTTTTTTCTCTTGTTAACTGTTGCTATTTCCTTTACATCTTTGAGGTCTGGGGATGCATATACACTGGAGACCAGTGACAAGTGGCATCCCTCAGGCGTCAGTGCTGGCACCAGTGCTGTTTAACATCTTGGTCAGTGACATGGACAGAGGAATTGAGTGCACCCTCAGCAAGTTTGCAGATGACACCAAGCTGTGAGGCACAATTGACTAGCTGCTAGAGGGGAGGGATCCATCCAGAGGGACCTGGACAGGCTGCAGAGGTGGGCCCAGGCCAACCTCATGAAATTCAACAAGGTCAAGTGTAAGGTCCTGCACCTGGGTAGGCACAATCCCAAGCACAACTCCAGNTGTAACCAGATGATCCTTGAGGTCCCTTCCAACCTTCCCATTCTATGATTCTATAATTACAGAAATGAGCAGTAGACTGGGGGTAAGTCTAAAAGCAGAGAACTGACTTGGCAAGATACTGAGCCACACATTGCTCTGTGACATTCAGACATACGACTGGCCAGAAGGCAAAGAAATCTTCAGAGCAGCCCAGGAAACGAATTCCTGTGCCAGCTAGGGAAGAGGTAAGTTTAGGCTACCCAAACACATTGGTACCTTTTCCTGGCACCAATTTTCAAGCAAATCATCCAGGTTTTAAAGTTGGTTTCCTTGGGTAAACACCCGGTGAGGTGATGGCACCAATGCTAGTGCCTGCTTTACTCCAGGAAGGAGTGGATTTGCTGGATTTTCTTGTTCCCAGATGGTGCATACTGTGAAGCTTTTTCCCAGTAGGCCAATAGGAGATGTCACCTTCAGTGCAAACACTGGTGTAAAGAACTCCTGATGCACCATATTCAACACAAAACAGATACTGTCAGGACCATCTCTGTATAGGCAAGCAGGAAGGAAAAGGAAACACATTCTGCTTATACTCATTTACACGTTATGTTGTCATAAGCTTTCTCCAAATATTATGTAGATGGAAAAATAGACCTCATGCTGCTGTAAATCAGTAGTTATGCTGTGGTGGCAGAAGAAAACAGTTAAGGGATTCAGTTTTCTTCCAAGAAAAATCATACTTTTCAAATCCATCTGAATCAGAGCCAAAGGAATATTCTTTATCTGGCTGAAACAAGCTTTCTTTCAAGCCAGTGATATATATGACACAGCATGCTCAGGCGAGGTCTACGCTGCCAGGTGGTGGAGTGGGGGGAAGATTCAGTGGGATATGGGTGCCTAATTCTCTTAGATTAAGATATCCTGAGGGACTTAGTCACTCTCCCTCCCTTGCATTTTAAAGGAATTTGGATTACTGCAGCTTCACAACCTAGGAGTTCCCTGAAATTTCTCTTCATAATCAGCAATTCATATATTTATTAAGAAAACCGCAGATGAACTTTGCACTTGGGAATTCTACCACACACATCCTGAGCAGGAATGAGGGTGTTTAAATTTATGCATTGGTGTAAAATTGCTGCTACACAACACCACCACTGTTTTAGCATCTACAGATATTTCACTTATAAAATATATATATATAGGGGGAAAAAATATATATGGAAAAAAAAGATAATTTTTAGAGGTTGGATAAAAGACTTGATTTGATTGCACGAAATAAAAACTTTGAATATAGCACAAATACACAGGCAGAGCTGTGATATGGGTAGAATGTGGAACTTGCTTTTCCTTGTTTCAAATCTGCTCTCAAAGTAGAGAGGTGAATAAAACAAATCCTTTCATATTCTCTCAAAAATGAGATCTGCCAATTTTTCAATGTCTTAGGGAATCTATGATTTGAACTGGATAGATTCCACCTTCAATAAGCAGTGTTAAAAGTTACAGATAGAATTTTGTGCAGAATCTTCACAAGCCACCAGACTCTGGAAGCTGAACACATCTTCTATTGTCCACTTCATCATTCTTCATATATATATCTTTATATCTATAAAAAATCTTCCAATCTGCTCACCCTGCATGTTAGTTCCCAGCTTGCCTNAAGATGCTCAGAGGGCTGCAGCAGCTCTCCTATGAGGACAGACTGAGAGAGTTGGGGCTCTTCAGCCTGGAGAAGAGAAGGCTTTGAGGAGACCTTAGAGTAGCCTTCCAGTATCTGAAGGAGACCTGCAGGAAGGCTGGGGAGGGACTATTGACAAGGTCTTGCAATGACAGGACAAGGGGCAATGGGTTTGAACTGGCAGAGGGGAGATTGAAACTGGATGTTAGGAGGAAGTTCTTTGCAGTGAGAGTGGTGAGACACTGGCACAGGTTGCCTAGGGAGGTTGTGGCTGCTCCCTCCCTGGAAGTGTTCAAGGTCAGGTTGGAGGAGGCCTTGAGTGACCTGTCCTAGTGGGAGGTGTCCCTACCTATGGCAGGGGGTTGGAACTAGATGATCTTTGAGGTCCCTTCCAACCTTACCATTCTATGATTTTATAAGTATTGTTATATTGATGTCTTACAACTGATCTTCTGACAGATCACTCACATTGCATATATTAATTTAGTACAAAGAAAAAGAAAGAGCAAGAGAGAGAGGAAGAGATGAATATGCCCAGGACTCTGTGGCACTCATGTAAGACAAGCCAAAAACTCTGATGCCAGGGCCTGTTCCAATGCATATTTAATAATTTTATGCAAATTGTGAAAGATGAAACAGGAAGGATTTAGAGGGCTTCCAGCCCAGAAAATTCTGGCACTTTACTGGAATGTGGTGAATACGAGGCAATGAGTGCTTTGAAATGAGGTCTCCTGTCTCCCAGAGGTATGTTTCAATTACAAGTCTCCTGAGGAAAAGCAGAGGTCCTTTTCCTTACCCTGGTCATCCTGTGGAGAGAGAAAAAAGAAAGAGTCTATATGTGCTCTGAGTCTTCCCTGTGACCAGAGACCAGGGTACAGGTTCCCCTGCCTCTGTTGTGAATTCTGACAGACCTTTGACTAGAGCCTTCTTATTTCAGGCTCTGAGGAGAAATGCTAAGTGAAAATATTCAGAGAGGCTAAATACTTGACTTGTGGAAACTGAGGTACCTTGGTGCAACATGTCATGCTTAGGGTTCTTATAGGAGTTTTGTCAACAGCCTTCCATACACTCACTGTGGATGGGAAATGCTAACAAATCACGGTCAAATCTTCATCCCTCTCTTTGAGGCATATACAGGTAATTCAATTTTCTAATTATTCCCTCAAAATGATCTGTTGAAAGTGTTCATGATGATTAATTTGTAGATTGAGGAAGGCTGCTGTGCAAAATAGGAACCTTCCTAAAAACCTTTGTCATTAGTTCTCCTGTATGCATGGATTTTAAACCACGTAATTTTTTATTTTGGATGCTGCACTCAGATTTCTGTTTTCACATTTTCTACTTCAGTTTTGTTATTTTCTAAGCAATGGAAGATAATAGGAAGATCTCCCTGTGCTAGTGGGAGATGTCCCTGCCTATGGCAGGGGGTTGGAACTAGATAATCTTTGAGGTCCCTTCCAACCTTACCATTCTATGATTCTATGATTTTTTTTTTTTTTTTTTTTAGATTTTTAAACATAAGATACACTCTGAATTTTCAACTGCTTTGAAAATTCCATATAGTTTAACAAAAGATACATAATTCCTCCCATAACTCACCAATAGGATTATTAAACTTCTTATTTCTAATATGTGACCCCCCCCCCCCCAAGAATTATGTCATGTCTAAAATATATTCAGATAAGTTAGGTACAAATGTAATGAATGGAATATGCTAAAAGAATATGCCAAAAGAATATGCCTATGGCAGGGGATTGGAACTAGATGATCCTTGAGGTCCCTTCCAACCTTACCATTCTATGATTCTATGAATACATCTCTGGTATCTGCATGTGGAGGATTAGCTCAAAAATAAAAAAGATTGATGAAACAGTTAATCTTCAGACCTTTAAGAAGAAATGCACAAGCCTTCTATCAAGCACTNGGTGGCGGGGAGCAGAACAGTTTCCCACCCCATTCAAAACTTTGGTGGGGCAAGGGACTGGGTGTGCCTGGCCACACACTTCTACTAAGTTACTTAACAGACTCTTCTTACTACTGTTTTAAGCTGTTGTGTATGGCCAAAGAGGAAAACAAATAGGAACTAGAAAACAGAGAGGGATGGAAGTCATGCACTTTTTTTTCCTCTCCTGACAAGATCTTGCTAAACTGGCTCCATGGATTTGTTAAGGGGAAAAAAAAAAAATCTCATATTTAGTTTATTCAAAGTTTAAAAAAGTAAAATATTGTGCTAAGTAATTTTGAAGTTTTCAATGCACTTCATAGAATCATAGAATGGTAAGGTTGGAAGGGACCTCAAAGATCATCTAGTTCCAATCCCCTGCCATAGGGGGTTGGAACTCCCACTAGTGCTTATCATCCTACAACACACTGTATTTGCTTACAACAGAATCAGGACAGACTGGAGTCACCCTTCCAAGCCATGAGACAATTACTTTGTACCCTTGGTCTTGCAGTTAGTCCTGTTGGAGTCTCCATGTATGATACTGGTACTCCCAGGCAACCTTAATGGTTAGGAAAACAGGAAGGTATAAATAGACAAACTCAGGCAAATCCCCTTTATGCCAGTGCAGGACATCTTAAATTATGGGTTTATCTTAAGAAAAATATCTCTCAGATCTCATTCTGAATGCCTCAGGTCTTCTTTGAGGACTAAACATGCAATGTGAATTAACTGATCTGATCTGCATCTAGAGCGAGTCTCATGTCAGTTGCTAACTGTAGGTACCCAATGCCAATCCTGATATTGGAGATGTTTAGTTCTGCAGGACAGGAGGGTGTGGAACAGAACTTGTAGCAGATATGCAGCCTTCAGGCACAGCACCTGCAGGTTAGCAGAGTGTCCTGTGGGCTCAAAATGGTGTCAGCTTCTTATTAAATGCAGCTGAATCACACAATATATGAAGGCAAAGAGATTGACACTTGGAAGATTCAATCTATCTTGATTAAACAACATAAGCCAGCCAAGGAATTCTCTTCTTTCTCTGTCATCTACTTCTGATTGTAGAAAATTCTACATGTACAAAAATCCTGCAATTTTAAGCCAAACTGACCAGTGAAGTTGAGAGTTAAGTTCTGCCTAAATAAAGCAAGGAGAATCACGTCCTTAAACTTGTATTTTTAAATGGGAAGCACGTAACTCTTTGTCTCTAAATGTTGTTAGGAGGCCCACACATAGCCCCAACAAGTAGAAAGATTCCAAGCAGAGGCCAAGGCTTTCAAGCCTGTTATTGAACCTTAACAAATAACCTTGTAACAGCACAGTGTAAACAAAATACATAGGCCTAGAATAATATTTTTCTCACTTCTTCATGTGTGTCACAGCTCTCTGCAAATGTTACTGCAAAGGTTAAAAGCTAATGATTGCTCCTCACCAGCTGTTCACAAAGCAGCTGCTTAGACGAGCAGAAGAATGACTCCTAAATTAAAACATCACAACCTGAATCCTTCAGTGCTCAATAAAAATACCTCAAAGAGTCTCAGTTTCCTGGTTGTATTACCTGTGTAAGAAAACTACTTTTCTTACTTGCCACTTGGGTTTGTAAGATGCAGAGTTGTGACAGACAGATCTGTTCTCCATCTGGAGCACACGAGTCCACACTTGCTGGCTGGAACAGCAGCAAAAAGAATCATAGAATCAGTCAGGGTTGGAAGGGACCACAAGGATCATCTAGTTCCAACCCCCCTACCATGGGCAGGGACACTCCACACTAGATCAGGCTGTCCAGAGCCTCATCTAGCCTGGCCTTAAATTCCTCCAGAGATGGAGCCTCAACCACCTCCCTGGTGAAGAACTCACCCTGGTCTCACCACCCTCTTGGTGAAGAACTTCTTCCTAACATCCAGTCTGAATCTACCCATTTCTAGCTTTGTTCCATTCCCCCTAGTCCTGTCGCTACCTAACAGCCTAAAAAGTCCCTCCACAGCTTTCTTGTAGGCTCCCTTAAGATACTGAAAGGCCACAATAAGGTCACCTCGGAGCCTTCTCCTCTCCAGACTGAACAGCCCCAACTCCCTCAGTTTCTCCCCATAGGAGAGGTGCTCCAGCCCTCTGATCATCCTCACGGCCCTTCTCNGTGCAAGGTGAGTTTGGAGGATGGGCCGGGGGGGTTAGAAGCAGAGTGGTTAGTTAGGTTTAGAAGAAAAGCCAAAAGCTCCCAGAGAGACAGAGACGAGACTCTCCCTCTGTGTGTCTTATCTATGTTTGTGTTCTTGTTCTTCTATATCTCAGCAAGCCTATGAGTGAAGTAGACATCACCATTGTTTGCTTTTCATAGCCTATGATACATTTTTTTTTTCATAAAAATATTCCAATTAGCCTCAAACCACCACATCTGTCCATTACACTCCATAATATAGACTACTTATTACTGAAACATGCTACCATCACAGTGGTACCATCACAGTCATCTAGAATGGTTTGAAAGATTCATTATCTAGGTTCAAGCAGTCAGGCATTCTGCTGGTAAAATGATTTAGATCATTCAAGATTTAGAACAATGGGCAGAAGATTTCAGAAAAGAAAGAAACCAGTCATTATTGCACATTTCGACACTGACATTTTGTTGCTGGCATTTTCATTTTTCCCATTTGATTTCAAATGCATGTAAATACAGTTATACCTCAGAACAAAGGGATTTGGTAGAGCTGAGAAAACAGCATAATGTGTAAACTTCTTTTTGATGTTGAGCAGTTCACTCAACAAACATTTCAGTTGGTCCAGAAACCAACTCTAACAGCAGCTTGATCAAATTCACATGTAATGAACCTGTCCCCTGGGAGTATTACTGACTGCTGAGGGGTTGATCAGAAAAGCAGACTTCTTATCTATTTTGTCACCAGCATTATCTTGTGTATCTTTTCAACTGTTTCTTAATACCAGTGTGTGCAATTGCCCCTAGAGTATCAGAAAGAAGTAAAAACACTGTACTTTTTTTTTTTTTTTGTTTTTTTTTTTTTTTTATGAGGCTTCTGCTTTGGAAAATAGACTGGACCTCTGCCAATCAGATGCATAACAAGCTTTGAGAAACCAAACAATACCTATGACTTTAGTAGCATAATCTAAATATGTTCCAAGATACACAATCTACAGCTGCTAGCAAACATTGAGTATCTCACATAAATGTCCTTTATAAGAGACGTATCTTTATTTAAAATGTGGTTCTTAAACAAATAAAGTCTTTCAAGAAAGTAATGTCAAATTGTTAACATGGACATGAAGCAGTTTCCACATGTCATTTATTCCTCCTTCCATGCAAAAAAAAAAAAAAAAATGTTGAAAGAGCTAAAACATTCTTGGCTCCTAAAGAAGAAACCATATTGGATCTTTCAGCTATTTCCTTTGGGGCAACATTAAAGTCAACCCTGAGACATCAACAGGACATCTAAGGAAAAGGAGTGGCAAGAGAGAAATCACAAAAAGAAATGATGATAGTTGTGGGGGTCATGAAAGTTAGATAAACATTTTGTGATTTAGCTGGTTTTAAGACATTAGCCTTACTTTTGCCTGTAGCAGTATTACACTGCAGTCATCCTTTGTACAAATGATACTAGACTATCTATTTTACTCTCTCCCAGTTAAAAAGTTCATCTTTCTTTTCCACCAAGACTTGCTGATAATATGAAGAAGGAAATATTGGAAACAGCTTTTGAAGGTAACTTCAAAGTTTTCTTTTTGGCTGATAACACAAGATTTTTCTCCCACCTTTTCACCCAACCCCACCCTTGTCATCTTTTAAACATGTTTTTCAACTATTCCTGTACTTGTTATTCATCATTTTTTTTTTCTCCTTCCCAGCTGCCAGAACTCCTCCTGTCTCTTAATTTGGGACTTCTTTTCCAGACTACCTGGTTTTTTTTCTCAAAATTTTCTGCTTTCATGTCATTTAGTCATAACCATAGTCATGGTCCTTTTACTCATCCAATAGCTCACGTTAAAAACCAAGAAACATTCTATTTCCCTGAACTAGAGACTACCTAGCGCAGATGCAATCCTAAATAAAGAGAAAATTATCTTCTTTTCATTACATCTTTCAGCTATGACACAATGTCAAGCTTTTGCTTTCTGGGCTCAGTAAAAAGAAAGGTTCTATATTAAAAACAAAACAAAACAAAACAAAACAAAACAAACCCCAAAACAACCAAAACAAACACATACCTCCAAAAAAAAAACCAAACCAAACCAAACCAACAACAACAAAAAACACACACAGAAAAAGAAAAACCACACACAAAAAAAATAAAACAAACAACAACCCTGCTATTTTTATACTGGGCAGTCATGTTTTACAATGTTTGATTCTGGTTTGCTTTGTAAGCAGACTTCAATCGTTGTAGCTCCAGATAAAGGAAATCTTGAAAACATTTGGTTTTACTGTTGAACAGAAGCAGCATTGTTATATTGCTTTTCTCACAGAAAAGGAAATGTTGGGGGTGAAGTTGAGTAGGAAAGCTGGATAAAATAGGAAACAGGCTTTCTGATAGGGGGAGAAGCAGGTCATGCTCAACTTAAGAGAGATGAACATCACCAAGAGGTGGCACACAAAGCCTCCTGAATCCAGTTATAATTTTGGGGACACTCAGATTAGCAAAGTAGGCAAGAGAAGCCATAACTGCTCTCCAGAAGTCTAAGATTCTCAGCTAGGTCCTGAGCTAAAGGACAGGATTTAGGTCAGAGTGTATCTATCTGTATGATCTATAATTTTATCTACATCTATATCTATACCTATACCTATATCTAAATCTATATCTATATCTATATCTATATCTATATCTATATCTATATCTATATCTATATCTATATCTATATCTATATCTATATCTATACCTATATCTATATCTATATATTTTACCTATATATCAGATTAGAAAGATCTCAGGTCACTCTTAGATGATCTCTGGAGGAACAAATCTTTATTTTACAGAATCTTTTAAAAGATAAATCCTCTAATGCCTGAAGAAAGAACCAAAATGATCTGGGAACATCCGTCTGTGCTGGCCCCAAACTGTTATATCAGGTACTGTTTTATTTTCTGTGAGCTAGTGGAAAACCAGTAATTTTCAAACATCCAAACCCATCATCTGACTGTCATCTCAGCAATATATTCCATGCCAGCTGGCCAAGCTTAGCCTACACACCTCAATCTATCTGTACTTTTCCTTTCTCATGAGCAACATTTGTCAGGCAGTATGAGGAAACCAGCTTGTTTTTTTAAGGCTATATCCAACCTCATCAAAGCAAACAGAAGACTTTCCAATGACCTCAGTGGAATTTGGATATAGCCCTTCACCTTCTGTCTTTGAAATATGAATGAGGATTTTGAATGGTCTTTTGTGGCTTTGCCTATTTCTGCATCCAAGCCTAGTACCTTATGAGATGTTTACACAGATCTAGGTGGTTTGTTGCTTCTTTTTCCATATTTATGTGTTTGTTACTGTTGTGTTACTAATATGTTAAATCCTTTACACAGGGGCTTAGCAACTAAACTGAACTATTACTAAATTGAACTATTAAAAAAAACCAGATACCACTTTTGAGCCACGCCTCTGTGGAATCTAAACCTGACCTTAAAAGTATAGCACTGCTGCTGTTGCTGGAGAAAATGACTGAGCAATTAGGTCTGTACCTGCTACAGACAGACTGAGAAAAATTATCATTAGAAGGAACACTTATCTCTTGTGATTTTGTTGGGTGTGTTAAAAAAAAAACCAACCAAAAGCACAAAAAAACCAAAAACCAAACCTGCTGGAGAATCTGAGGCTAGCATCCATGGTAACACAATATTTGCAGGCTCAAATCGTATGCTGTAAATGTCTATATGAGTTTAGAGCAAATGTTTAATGTGTCACAAGGCACTTGCTTTAACAGATAGGAAACCAAGAAAAATGCATATGCCTAACTTGATATTTCTGATATGAACCTGAGCAACACAATATTCTCTGCCCTTGTCTCTCATTTCCCCCCTACAACCATACTGAATCTAATCTTTCAAAATATATTAGTTTCTTTTTAAAATATGTGTAATTGAAACAGGAATAACATTGGAACATTTTTGCATTCTTCTAACAGCTGCTCCATGATGACTCCATTTCATGTTGACATCCTTCCTTTAGGCAGACCTGTCTAACTCCTAGTGGTGCCCATTTCTAACCTCCAATGGTATTTTGATCTCCCACAATGTGTCATCAATGTTCCTCTACCAAAACTGTTTGAACAAGTCACAGATCTACTAGAACATATCTTCAAACTGCCTGAGGGAGAAGGAACTTGCATACTTCAACATGCTACTGTTTGTCAGCCATCTATCTCCTACCTTTCTGCAGGGACACCCCCCTAGCTTTGATTTCCACCTGTCTAGGCACCCTCAGCTTTGTATGAAGGGAAGGACACAGTTACAGTCTCTTCCACATCAAGGAACAATGTGAGATTCGTTCTACAAAAGGATCTCCAACACTTCTGCTGAATGGTGAATTCTGCTGAGTGGTGAATTCTTTCTTCAGAATCAGGGCTGCTTTTTTTCTGCAGTTTAGTTGTCCTTCTTGTTCCTATTTCAGTCATCTAGTTTGGGAGAATGAAGAGAAAAACAATTTTCTAAACGCTATTAAACGGTACAAACTTTGCATAGTTTTAGGCCCAGTTCCAGCTGAGCCCCGTGTAGATGCTCACACAACTTCCCCCCCACCCCATCCTTCCTTCTGCTAGGATGGAAAGGAGAAATTTGAAGCAAAACCCCATGGGTTTGGATAAACAGGGTTTAAGAGAATAAAAAAAAGCCAAACCAAACCAAGCCAACAAACAAAGAAAAGAATGAAGAACAGGAATAACAATGATACCAATGAAATAATATAGCAAAGTAGTTATACAAAACACAGTCAGAGTGGATTGAATACTGAGTTCTTGTGAAGAAAATTAACCCTATCCTAGATCAGCCCAGGACAACACTTAACAATTTTTCTCTGCAGAATTTTGTCCTCTGGTTTTATTTGGGTTCACAAGTATGCTTTCATGTCATTCAGTGGTAACCATAGTCATAGTCCTTTTACTCACCCAATAGCTCATGTTAAAAAACCAGAAACCTTCTATTTTCCTGAACCAGAGACTACCTAGTGCAGATGCAATCCTAAATAAAGGGAAAATCNGGTCCCTTCCAACCTTACCATTCTGTGATTCTATGATTCTATGATTCTATGATTTTGGTTTGCTTTGTAATCAAACTTTAATTGCTGTAGCTCCAGATAAAGGAAATTATGAAAACATTTTTATCTACAGAATTTTGTGTCTGGTTTTATTTGGGTTCACAAGTATGCTAAAGAAGAGATACCTCCCTACCTCCCTAATCGAAGTCACCAAACAGTGTATCCTAACATGAAGACTTAAAGGTTACTCCTGGGGAGATTTCAATTGGACTCCAGAAGAAATTTTTTCATCATGAGAACAGTTAGAAATTGGAGTAATCTCCCAAGGCAATCACTGGATTCCCCTACACTGAGCAATTTTAAGATTCAGGAGGTTGTTAGCCCCCAGTACATGCAAGGTGAATGTGCATGGTTTGTTTTATAGCCATACTCCTGAACACCAAAACATACTGTCTCCAGTACTGCACAAAAATATTGATAGAGTCCTAATTTGTAACAAAATAAACCAAATATGTTTTAATCTAATACATTAAAAAAACCCCAAACAACCAAGACATGCTTCAAACCAGAAATTTTAAAGAGAATTTTAATTTTCTTCAACGTTTCTCAAAATCTGTTTCTTGAAAATCATCAGTTTGTGAATGGAAGGGGAAAGCTACTTCCCCAATGTTAACAAAGAACATGTTTGTGAGGTTCTAAACTCTGTTACTAAGGTATGCTATGATCTTCTACCATTGTACAGAGAATGAAACTCCCTTATGTCTTATCCCCAAGCACAAATACACTCCCTTATNTGGCAGGGGGTTGGAACTAGATGATCCTTGAGGTCCCTTCCAACCTTACCATTCTATGATTCTATGATTCTGTTGTGTCAAAAAATGCTTCATGGAAGAATTTAGATATTTAATTGGTAGAGAAAACAGAAAAATAAAAGCCTAACACTCCTTTGATTTTCCTAAGGACTGATCCAAAGATACTATAATTTTCATGTCAAAATCCCTTTTGTGTGCAAATATAGGGACTGTGTTACATCAAAGACATGTTCATTGCTTGCCAAAAGCAATAAAAGTCCAGTATTGCTTAAAAAAACAGAAATAAAGCAGAAACCTTGAAGGAGCATAATTGACACTTTCTGCTAGGAGATACACTGCTGAGGCACTTCTAACCTTTGTAGGAGCTGGTAGTGCTTAGCATCTTGATTTTATGCTCACTTATCCCCTAAAAGTCATCCTCAAGAAAGAGTTTTCAAGTATTTATGAGGGAAAGGATCAATTTCAGACTTTGAACATATGGAAATATCCCCAAGTTTTTCCCTATACTACACAGCAACATAACCTAAGTGATTTCAGCCAGTTCTGAAAATGGAAGTTGAGTACCTGTATTTCACAGATATTGAATAGAATTTAGGGCCTAAATGTCTGAAGATCTTTTAGAAGTTGTGTACATGTGCAGAAACTTATCCTTTATTTCAGGATTCAATTCTTTCTGAGATTCTGGGTATGGGAATTTACAGTAATTTCATTTTTGTTATGTAAATTCAGATAAATGCAAACCAGACTCATTTTCTCTAAACAAACATCATATTCATTCATTCAGGTTATTCACTATCAACTCACAGAAAGCCTTCTATAAACTAGCTTGATTACTTTCTCAGTAATGTGACAGTTTCCTTAATAGGAGGTTTTACATCTTCCTACAGGTTGGATCAATGAACTGGTGGGCAGAGCAACTGTGAAGAGCAGGGATGGCCATGAATTCATCCTCAGAAGATGCAATTTCTAAGAAATGTTTCTAAGAAATGTGATGCTTAAGTTCTTCATCCATTCAAGGACTTCAGTAGTGATACCTTCTGTAAGTGATACCTTCTGTGATACCTTCTGTGAGACCTTCTGTGAGAGCTTCTGTGGTACCTTCTGTGTAGCTTTAATAAGGGAAAATAAATGTATGAGAACAGGATATTATTATTATGAATGCAGAACTTTTGTCCATCTTACAGATATGGAAGAGAAATCATTCTATAGAAATCCAAAGAATGTAAAAAGGAAATATTCTAGAAAGAACTAGACTCAGCTGGACTTCTTTAGAGCAGACATTATACAGCACATGACTTAATAGATACATTTCTTTTTGGCTAATCTGCACCTATAACTAGAGAACATGACTTTATTCTGCTCTTTGACCTTTGCACTTTCATTTAGCATAACTTCATACAAAACTCTTGCCAACAAATCAACACAAGAGCAAAATCACATTTCTTATTTCTCTCAAAGCCGTCGTTAGAATCTTAACACACAACCGTTTAAGTTTCCTTTTATTTACACATACTTACAGTATTTTATATTATATAGGAAATGAAATTCTGTGCTGGAAGTCCAGGTCTTGGGTGTGTCTGATATTTAGTTTATCTGCTTTGAAGGCCTTCTCAAGGGTTGTGCCTGACTGATGGGTTGCCGCCCATAACAAACTGAAGATGAGGTAAATCTTCCTCCCAGCACACACTCTCCTCTTTCGACATGTGCTTGTGCTGAGACAGTTATTTGGCACAAGCAAGTCAGCTGAAATGAAGGAATAACTTGTAAAAATTTTCAAGCCTCAGCTTAATGCTTTTTGGTAACAATAACTTTTGGAGATGACAAAAACAGAACCAGAGGGAGCAGCGCAAAGCGCTTTAGAACTGCAATTTGAACCTTAATGTCAGTCGAGTGAATGTTAATCTATATTAGCATTTAAACATTGATTTGATACATAAATCAATACTGTCATGGCTTATGTACAATAATACTGGCAGAGGGGAGATTTAGATTAGATGTTGGGGGGAAGTTCTTTACAGTGAGGGTGGTGAGGCACTGGCACAGGTTGCCCAGGGAGGTTGTGGCTGCTCCCTCCCTGGAGGTGTTCAAGGCCAGGTTGGAGGAGGCCTTGAGTGACCTGTGCTAGTGGGAGGTGTCCCTGCCTATGGCAGGGGGTGGGAACTAGATGATCCTTGAGGTCCCTTCCAACCTTACTATTCTACGATTCTATGATTCTATAAAGGGTAAAACCACACCACTAATAGAAGTAGGGTGACTGGAAGGCTTAGGGAAAGATTTGTAATTAAACAAATTTCATTAAAACAATGCACCCAGCAGTTATATTTAACAATAAGCTATATTCGCACCAATAAAAAAAACAAAAACAAAACACAAGCATCACATGCTGTCCAAGAAAATATCTCTGATGATAATCAGAAAGAAATAGAATTGAAAAGATGTAATTTTATATATATCAAAACATAGGTATGCAGCCAAAAAAGTAAAAAGAGAGTAGCCAAAACTAAAGAAAAGCAGACCTGAAGTTTTACAAGGAGCAAGGGCTCGAAACATCTGTCTGGCTGTTTAACTCCATCAGGATCACAATAAATTTTTTGTTTGTTTGTTTGTTTGTTAGATGTTATAACTTTCAAATCTCTTTTGGACATCACAGATCTTTGGGTCGCTTTCGTTTTGGCTTCTTTTGTCATATGTAAGGGAGAAGTAAGAGCAGAATCAGGCACAGCATTTATAGGCACAGCACAATTATATATTAGCTAGTGCAAACAGCATGGGCTGGGACAAGTACATTGTGAGGAAAAGCTGTGGCTTGTCCTGGGATAGATGAAGAAATTTGACAAGATATAGATGAGTATCTCAGTGTTCACACAGCTGTACAGTCACCTGATGACTATCTGCTAGCCATAGTGATGTGCAGAAGTGTCAAGTTCTGCTATTCTTTGAAATAAACTGGTGTTGCTGATTTAGAATCATAGAATGGTAAGGTTGGAAGGGACCTCAAAGATCATCTAGTTCCAACCCCCTGCCATAGGCAGGGACACCTCCCACTAGTACAGGGCACTCAAGGCCTCCTCCAACCTGGCCTTGAACACCTCCAGGGAGGGAGCAGCCACAACCTCCCTGGGCAACCTGTGCCAGTGTCTCACCACCTTCACTGCAAAGAGCTTCCTCCTAACATCCAGTCTAAATCTCCCCTCTACCAGTTTAAATCCATTGCCCCTTGTCCTGTCATTGCAAGACCTTGTCAGTAGTCTCTCCCCAGCCTTCCTGTAGGCCCCTTCAGATACTGAAAGGCTACTCTAAGGTGTCCTGGAAGCCTTCTCTTCTCCAGGCTGCAGAGCCCCAACTCTCAGTCTGTCCTCATAGGAGAGCTACTGCAGCCCTCTGATTTACCACCCTCTGAATCTATCCTTTTTCCCCATAGCTTTTCATGCATGTGTTTTTATTGTAATGAATTATATGTTTGCTATTAACTCAGCAAACTTACTTTTTTCCACATTCATATACGCATCCTGTTCTGTGTGCCCTCTCACATACTAATGGCAACAGCTGCCACTCAGTTCTAGCTAAAGTTAGATGGCAAGCTGAATTTCCTGGAACCAGTCAGGGCACATCACTGGTTATCTAAATCTAATTACATGTAAAAACAGAAAACTTCCATCTGGGACATTATACTCCCTCTGACACACGTATTTGTTACCTTTCAACCTGATTTCTACAATCGTATTTAGAGATGAAAGCACAATCAATCCACATGCCCCATGCTCTGCACTGACACCTTACTGATTTTCTTCAGCACAGGGCCAGTTCTGGGTTTCAGACTTCCTTGCTTTTCCTGTGTTATACTCTAACACAGCAATCCATGCCTCCTGGCACCACAAAGGTGCTGGTCAGCAGATGAGGATTCCTGTGCTCAGCTGTCTTTGCAGATGTGTTGCACAACAGTTTAGAACAATAACTTGGTATCCGTCAACTATTAGGACACTGAGATTCTTTAACACCATGTTCCAGAGGTAGGACCAAGATTTTTAGGTACTTTAATCTGAAAATATTTGTCACAAGATAGTCTTCCTTAAGAAAAGTACAGTCATATAGTAAGCCAAACTTGTACTTCCAAGGAAGACTGTCAATTTTATTAGTGGCGTGATGACATTAATTCATTGTTGAGTTCAACATCTTTAAGTCTTCTTTTAAGCAGAAAGCTGGATTTCCTCCTAGACATTAGCTCCTTACTGTAGGTCTGTACATTTTATGAAGTTATAGCATGGCAGATAGAAGAAGAGTCTCTGTGGAATGGATAGAGATGATTTTAGTTTTCTTTCTCCTGTTTTTTCCATTAGCACTGGAATGCCCTAAAAATGAGAAGGAAAGATCCAATAACTGTCAACAACTATTTAAAGATGCCTACATGGACCATTTGCAGAGCCATTAGAGCAGGTCTGTCACTTAACTCTGTATAGAGAAAGCAGCCTAATATGACTCCTACTGGTTCAGGCTTTGCTCCATTAAGTGTTCACTTGGAGTTGCTTTGAAAACATTTGCATACAATGTGACTAGATCTGTTATGAAACAAAACTAAATGCAAGATCTCAAGAAGGGAAAGAATGATCATCTCAGACTTTTTTTTTCCCCAGCATCTCTGAAGAGATACTGTAAGAACTTCACTTAAAAGTTAGGCACCAAGAGCCAGCATCTTCCTTTCCACATTAATGTCCTAATGATCCTATAGGAAGTATCTGCCCTCACAAAAGTGACTGAAAATTTGTTGTTCTCTGTTGTTTTGTTCTTTCCTTGTCTTTTAAGTTGCCTTGTTTACTTTAAACACCCAATAGCTCAGCTAAGGAATACGAGAAAGTTTTCCTCAAACTTCAAACTTGTTTTTTTGCTTCAAAATTATGAGTTACCTACATTGTTATTTACAGTTATATGAGTTGATCTAGGTGGTTACAACCAGAAAGTTTTCAAGCACTGAGTTGCTAAATACAAGTACAATAAAGCAATAAAAGGCCAAAGTGGAACCTGTCCAGTGGAAAAAAAGGCCACAGTAGAATCTGTCCACCTGTCCTTTCTCACAGATTTCTCCAGAACTCTACACTTGCTAAACATTCATTTTTATTATAAAATACTTCTATTAAAGACCAAAAATATTGGTTTTTTTTTCTGTTTGTGTTTTTTCCCTCTCTGACACTCAAGTAGCAATGAATCTGTCTTCTCTCTATTATGTTTATCACATACACCCAATTAACTTATACCTTTATACTTACCTTCATAACATGCATGTTTTAACATCATCTAGCTTAACATCATCTTGCTTGTTCATTTGTTTGATTTTTTTTGTTGTGTGGTTTTGTTTGCTTTGGTTTGGTTGTTTTTTTTTTTTTTATTGTTGTTGTTGTGTTTTTGCTGTTTGTTTGTTTAAAGTGTGTTTCTATGTGTAAGTCTGGTCCCCACAGATCATTCAAAGTGTCCTATTAGAGTGGAGAAATTTTGCCCTTGGTGTGAAACTTAGTTCCACCAAACCAGGCCCTGTAATTATTTCAATTATTTTTCACAAGTTTTGCAGCAGCTTCCATAGCCTCATAGTTTTCTTCTTACTCAATTCAGAGCATTCTCTCAGGAAACTCTGGCAGGTTTGATTAAATGCACCTTCTGTGACTTGAGTGGTGAGTTAAAAACATTAGCGTGATGAATGCCTTTTCCCCCTCTGCATTCTGTCTTGTTTCGTAAGAACAAAATTTCCTCCTCTCTACACATAGTAGCAATATATCAGGTATTGATATGATACTGTTTCCTATCTGAACACAGGAAATAAAAGGTTTCCAGGGATGTTTTGACACCTCTAGGATCTTGTTTTCAGTTTAAACCTGTAGACATAGTTTGCCACCTTGTGGCAAATGTGCTTGTAAAAATGATGAACAAATAACTCATTTGGGCTGCAGCAGCTCTGCTGTGAGGACAGACTGAGAGAGTTGAGGTTCTGCAGCCTGGAGAAGAGAAGGCTTCAAGGACACCTTAGAGTAACCTTCCAGTATCTGAAGGGGGCCTACAGGAAGGCTGGGGAGGGACTATTGAGAAGGTCTTGCAATGCCAGGACAAGGGGCAATGGGTTTAAACTGGCAGAGGGGAGATTGAAAGTGGATGTTAGGAGGAAGTTGTTTGCAGTGAGGGTGGTGAGACACTGGCACAGGTTGCCCAGGGAGGTTGTGGCTGCTCCCTCCCTGGAGGTGTTCAAGGCCAGGTTGGAGGAGGCCTTGAGTGACCTGTACTAGTGGGAGGTGTCCCTGCCTATGGCAGGGGGTTGGAACTAGATGATCCTTGAGGTCTCCTTCCAACCTTACCATTCT
>WBNM01010597.1:5287-22154 GCA_013399055.1 Ramphastos sulfuratus | reverse complement strand
AAAGAGCATCCTCAGACACTGTCTGTGTGCCCTGAAGAGCAGAGTTGTGGTAGGCCATATCCAACCTGCGCCTGCTCAGGCACACACCAGAGCCAGGAACCCAGTAGACTGAATCTTTAAAACTTAAATCAACCTCTCCTTAGCCAACCAATTAAAAACTTCACACCTCCTTTGGGCAGTTTTATGGCTTAAAATGCTACCTCAAGGTTTGTTTTTTTTGTTTTTTTTTTCTCTTTTCTGTCTGATGAATGAACAAAGCTGCAGGTTTCCAGCAAGCAAGGACAGACATGCACCTCTACTAGCAGATTCAGCACTTCTGACCAAGTTAAGACACCAACTTTGTAAAAAGGTCTCATGCACTGACTGGATTTGTTGTTGATTTTTCTTTTTTGTTTGTTTGTTTTAGTTTGGTTTGTTGTTTGTTTGTTTGTTTGAAATGTGTGAGCTTTTTTGCACATCATTTCTTTTTAGAACTTGTACGGGAACCAGAATGAGAAGATCCAGATGAAGATCTGCGGCGCCTGCAAGATACAAACAGGAGAAAGCAGGCAAAGAAATAAGTTGGGAGGTCATTTTAGCAGCCCCCCCGCCCCCCCTCCCTTTTATTTTTTGGAGTACTTTTCATCCTACAATAGCTGGAAGTCAAAGCATAGCTACTAAGGGAGCTTACAGGAGCACAGAAATAGCTTAAACCACTTTAAACTCATCAATTTAATATTAAACCCCCATAAATAATCTGAAGTTAATGCTGGAATTAGGATCTGATTTCTGGTTGCAGTATTGACTTGTGAAAAGTCAATCCCTCATGTTCACATCAACTGCAAGGGGAAACCAATGTAATGGGGATCAGCTGTGAGAAGAGGAGAGCCAGCTGCAGCAAGGTGGGGGGCTCCCCGCACTCCCAGCAAGAGGAATTTCACCAAAAAGGGGCAATTTATGGAGTTTCTAATTATGTAGTGAAAAGTAGGGGGAAGTGAAGAACCTACTTTGAATCTCAACTGATGGGATTCAGTGCTTTTCCAGTGAGGAACCTGTTTTACATCTCAATGGAGGAGATTCAATCCTTGCCCAATGAGGAACCTACTTTACATCTCAATGGATGGGATTCAGTCATTGCCCAGTGAGGAAGCTACTCTGAATCTGAACTGATGGGATTCAACTCTTGCCCAGTGAGAAACCTACTTTGAATCTGAACTGAGGGGGATTCAATTCTTGCCCAGTGAGGAGGCTACTTTGAATCTGAACTGATGGGATTCAATCCTCACTCAGTGAGGAAGCTACTTTGAATCTGAAGTGATGGGATTCAACTCTTGCCCAGTGAGGAACCTACTTTGAATCTGAACTGATGGGATTCAATCCTTGCCCAGGGAGGAACCTACTCTGAATCTCAATGGATGGGATTCAATTCTTANAAAAAAAAAAAAATCACACAATTGCAATACAGCCAATTCTTATTCTACATAAACCCAAACCTTTCGGGTGACCGTGATCTCGATCGTCTTTTTTTGCGATCACCAGATGAAGAGGATCTAGAACGACTTCTCTTCTTGCTTCTCTCAGGGGAAGAGGAGGAACGAGAGCTTGAGTAAGATCTTTTTCTTGGGGTGGAAGAACCCCTGTAGGACCTGGAGCTGGATCTTTATTGATTAAGAAATAAATCAGATTTAATTCTGGTAGTAATTATTAAAGGGAAAAAAAAAGAAACCAAAACAAACAAAACAAACGAACAAAAGAACAAAAGAAAGATCAAACAGAGACAGTTTGGATGAGGGCTCCCTACTCTAGTGCCACCAGAGCATGGGCACCTCAACACCTGGGTGCTTCCATACTTACTCCTCAGTTACCTGCCAACAAAGCCTTCTCCTGACATGAAGTTTCCTCTAACAAAGTTTGCTAAATAGTGTTTCTCGCTGCAGGTTTGGAAACCTCCTGCCAGCACTCAGCAGAACGACTCATTTGGACAGGAGATGGGAGAACAGGACAGGAGGTGGCCTAAGGATCTTCCTCAGAAGTTAAACTCACAAAGCTTTGGAGTGAAAAACCTTTCAACCTTGCCTCCTCCAAGCCCTCCTCCTTCAGCCCTGCCTCCTCTGCAAACACCTCACCAAACTTTTCAGCTTTTCCTCAAAACCTTTCAACTTCTCAGCACATTTAGAGCTTTGAGATTGAAAACCAGATTGATTTAACCCTGATTAAGTCATCAGTAATTGTTCTTGGCTTGAAAACCAAACCACAAATTTAACCCTGATTTCATGATGGTTCACTTCCCATTACTGGATTATTTCACACTGGAGTTTTAGAAAGTCCTCAGCAGAACAATAAAAGCCCTCAGAAGATCTACTGACAAATCTCCAAGTTAATTTTGTGTGGAAAGCAACCAAAATACTTAAGCCCTCTCTTTGAATACAGTCATTTTGATGCTTAAAAAGAATAAAAATAGACCTGCTTCACTCAAAAAAAATCACTTTGGCTATCTGAAAAGCCAAGAAAAAACAACCCAATGGTGAAAAAAACAGATTATATTCCTAAACTGTAACTCTAAAAACATCTAACAGGATTCTTTTTCCCCAACAAGTTGGATAAAATGTTTAAAAGAAACCCAAATATGACAGAATTTATATTGCTGGTGAAGTATTTTCAAGGTTCTCACTGTACATAAGAACATAGTCCTGCTCCTAACACACTGAGAACACTTGGTGGATGTCTTGCAACAAGCAAACTAATACCTCAGAGAGCACAGACACGATTTTCTCTTCCTAAAAATCACAGATTCCATCTCAGCTGACCCTTAGGGCATCACCCACAGCAAGTTTCTGGTGGCACCATTTGGGATTTGCTCTTCCCAACTCAGCTTTCCTTACTGACGGGTTCAAAACTCTCTGCCTGCATGGAGGTGGGAATGATCTTCAGCACAAGAGGAACAGCCTGCTAACAGGTCACCTGAAGCAACTCTGCATGCTTTGCTGACTCTACCACACAGGTCAGCCACTGCTACATGGATATCACCTAGCTCTAACTCCTGGCAGCTTCTCACAAGGTTCACTACCAACATTCTATGCAGATTTCTGAAGGTAAGAGTAGCACTATCTAGTGGGCATTAGGTACATCTGCATCTCCTCCTGTGCCAGGGGAGGTTTAGGTTGGACATGAGGAACAATTTCTGTCCTGCAAGAGTGGTCAGGCTTTGGAACAGGCTGCCCAGAGAGGTGGTGGAGTCCCCATCCCTGGAGGCGTTCAAGAAATGTGTGGCCATGGCACTTGGAGGCGCAGTTTAGTGGCCATGGTGGTGTTAGGTTGAAGGTTGGACTCGATCCTAGAAGGCTTTTCCAACCCAAACAATTCTATGATTCTGTAAACACAGAGCCAGGAGCATTGTGTGCTTTCTAACAGGCTTCCACACCAAGCAGAACCAGCAAAGAGTCCTGAGGCAAGCATACACACACTCAAATCCCTCCTCCTTCCAAGTGAAGAAGATCTGTGGTGTCCACTCCCTCTAGCTTAGCTCAGACTAAAAATCTATAACCAAAACTTCACTCTCAAGAAATAAGTCTGTGGTGGTAACAACCTCGTGCAGAGAAGCCTGCAATTCTGACTTCTGAGAACAAAAGGAGTTACTGCTCTGCTCTGGTGAGACCTTGCCTGGAATACTGTGTGCAGCTCTGGGACTCCCAACACAGGAGAGACAGGACCTGCTGCAGCAGGTCCAGAGGAGGCCACAAGGCTCAGAGGGCTGGAGCACCTCTTCTACGAGGACAGGCTGAGGAAGCCTGGGGAAGAGAAGGCTCCAGGGAGACCTTAGAGTACCCTCCAGTACCTGAAGGAGACCTACAGGAAGGCTGGGGAGAGATTGTTCAGAAGGGCCTGTGGTGATAGGACAAGGGGCAACGGTTTGAAACTGGAGCAGGAGAGATTTAGGTTGGACATCAGGAGGAAGCTCTTCACAATGAGGGTGGTGGAACACTGGAACAGGTTGCCCAGAGAGGTGGTTGAAGCCTCATCCCTGGAGACACTCAAGATCAGACTTGATGAGGCCCTGTGCAGCCTGCTCTAGTTGGAGGTGTCCCTGCTGACTGCAGGGGGGTTGGACAAGATGACCTTTGAGGGTCCCTTCCAACCTGATGCAACCTGAGAACCTGTGTTAAGGCCTTCTGAGCGGGATGAAATCAACCAGAGGTTGGTTCTTCTGCCCTTTGGCTCTCTCTGCAAGGACAGAGTGCTACCTCATTCACCTTGATTTCGACCCACGAGATCTAGATTGTTCTCTGGAACTGGAACGAGATCTTGATCTGGAACTGGAAGAACTTCTTGAATGGGACCTGAAACAACAGGGAAGGTTTTTTTTTTCCCTTCCAGTGTCTGACTCGCATTCAGCAGAAGATCTGCAGTTGTTAGCAGCAGAGACAACCATGAAGCAACACAGTTTGGCCTAGAGCTACTGGAGAAGTGACCCTTCCCCTCCTACTCCCCCAGTTATCACCACAGCACACTTTGAACACAGGTAACTGATAGTGAGATGGTGCATTAAAAATAACCAAGGCAGCTTTTAATGACAGAGAAATTAAACAGGACTGCAGTCACCTGGAGAAACAAAACCATTGCAAATCTACTCACTGCTTCACGAGCTCCAGGCCTTAACTTTTGGTTTGTGCTTTAACTTGAAAACCATCAAGTTGCTTGAAAAGTAGAGTAGGGCAGGAATTTGGGCTGGCTAGCTCCTCAAGGTAGGGCTCACAAGTGTGTTGGAAGCAGTTCTGAGCTTCCAGAGATTCAGAGATCCAGAGATTCAAAGGATGAGAGAATGGTTTGGGTTGGAAGGGCCCTTCAAGATTGTCTAGCTCCAACCCCCCTGCCACAGGCAGGGACCCCTTCCACTAGACCAGGTTGCTCAAGGCCTCATAAAGACTTTCTCCTGCATTAAACATCAAGAATTAGTTAGTTCTTCTCTTAAAACCAGACAAAATTAACACTCTTTTAAGTAATCAGAGCTATGTTCCATTTTTGCACGTTAATGGATCACATTGCTCATCTTGGAGGTCTTCTCCCAACATTAATGATTCCCTCATTGTGGGATGCTCTGGTTTTCTTTAAAGCACAAACCACAAACGGTAACTACAAATGGTATCAAAAGGTGCAGGAACCACTGTAAGGAGGCAGCACTGCAATCAAATTCTAATCATCTCTCCAGGAAAAGTATCTTCCACAGACTGTCAGCCTCCCAGCTGATTATCACCACCATGTCCTTTTTCATTTGGTGTGCTAAATAAAGGCAGTGTGAACATAACTTAACTAGGACATGGACAAAAACCTTCTTAAAAAGCACAAACAAGTGTCCACAAATGACAGGGGTAACTTCCAATGAATTATCTGTAGCTGGAAGCATAAAGTTCACCAGGAAATTGCAAGAACTTCAGCCAATTTCCCTTAGGACAATCTCCTTTGACTTTGCTGTTGGCATCTGTGAACTAAGGAACAGAGTTATGGCTGGATGAGGGTCTTTGAACTGCCCACTCCCCAAAATAATGACTAGACTCAAATGTAGTCTGTGCTGGCTGAACTGCCCTCACAGAGGGCAACACAGTCATGTCTCAGTGGAGTACAAGCCCCTCATGAGCCAGCAATAGGCCCTTGTGGCCAAGAAGGCAAATGATGTCCTGTGGGGCATGAGGCAGAGTGTTGCCAGCAGGTTGAGGGTGGCTCTTCTCCCACTCTGCTCTGCCCTGACGAGGCCAAATCTGGAGTACTGAGTCCAGTTCTGGGCTCTCCGGTTCAAGAGACTCAGGGAACTGCTGGAGAGAGTCCAGGGGAGGCTGCAAAGATGCTGAGGGGCCTGGAGCAGCTCTGTGAGAAGGAAAGGCTCAGAGCCCTGGGGCTGTTAAGCCTGCAGAAGAGTAGCCTGAGAGGGGATCTGAGCAATGCTCAGCAAGAGCCAAAGGGTGGGGTGCAAGCAAGTGGGGCCAGACTCTTGTCAGAGGCCCCTCAGAAGGGCAGTGAAGATGCTGAAGGGCTTAGAGAACAAGTCTGGTGAGGAGCAGCTGAGGGAACTGATGTTGTTCAGCCTGGAGTAAAGGAGGCTGAAGGGAGACCTTCTGGCTCTCTACAACTTCCTGAAAGGAGGTTGGAACCAGGTAGGAGTTGGTCTCTTCTCCCTAATAAAAAGTCACAGGACAAGAAAAAGTGGCCTCAAGTTCCTCCAGGGGAGGTTTAGGTTGGACATCAGAAGAAACTTCTTCACTGAAAGAGTTCTGAAACACTGCAAGAGGCTCCTCAGGGAGGTGGTTGAAGCTCCGTCCCTGGAGGTGTTTAAAAGAGGCAGAGATTTGGTGCTGAGGGACATGGTTCAGCACCAGCCTTGGTAGAGTTAGAGAATGGTTGGACTGGATGATCTGAAAGGGCTTTTGCAACCTGAAGTTCTATGATTCTGTGGCTGCCCTCTTGTGCCACCTCCTCCCACTTCAAGAATATTCTGCTGCTCTCTTTTATAGATTCATAGAATGGTTTGGGTTGGAAGGGACCTTAAAGATCATCTAGTTCCAACTTCCCTGCCACAGGCAGGGACACCTCCCACTAGAGCACATTGCTCAAGGTCTCAGATGTTGAACACCTCAAGCTGCTACAAAACACTTCACCCTCTGAACCAAGAAGCCTGAAAATGAAATTGTTAAGTCACATTTTGAAGTTAATGTAGTAAAAGGAAGGGTTCAGCAGAAACATCAAGTTCAGTTCATTTACATAAAGAGTGAGACACAAGAAGCCTCCCTGAGAATCCAGAGGAGGTCAGAATAAGGACATGATCTAGCTGGGCACATAAAAATCATTAACAATATTTAGACTAAAAGTGTAAAAACAATTTAAAATAAAAAAGAAAAAAAAAGAAAAAGGTAAATAAAGAAGTTAGATACTGACATTTTGCCTGGTGTTACCCTTGACCTGTACCCGTTTACCTGGACCTAGACCTTGAGCTTGAGTGAGAGGATGAGCGCGAAGAAGAGCGTGAGTGAGAAGATCGAGACTTAGAGCGACTGCGCCTATTGGGTTTCTTTTTCTTATTAGTGTCCTCTTCTTCACTGGCATCAAGATTGTATTTTGAAAGGTCAGCATCATCTTCATCCTCATCCTGGAAAGGGCAGAGAGACAAAAAATGAAAATAACATTTCAGTGTTTTGGTTGTTTTCCCCTGTTGGTGTTTATACTTACTGCAGGCGAGGGTTGGTGATTTCTGCCTCTCTGGCTGTAGAGCTGTGCCCAGGCCAACCTCAGGACATGAAACAAGGCCAAGTGTAAGGTCCTGCACCTGGGTTGGCACAATCCCAAGCACAACTCCAGGCTGGGTGGGGAATGGCTGAGAGTAGCCCTGAGGAACAGGCCCTGGGGGTCTGGGGTGAGGAAAAGCTCAACCTGAGGCTGCAGGGTGAGTGCAGCCCAGACAGCAACTGTGTGCTGGGCTGCAGCAAGAGCAGTGTGGGCAGCAGGGCAAGGGAGGGGATTCTGCCCCCCAAGGCTCTGCTCTCCTCAGAGCCCAGCTGCAGTCCTGTGTGCAGTTCTGGAGCCCCCAGCACAGGAAGGACATAGAAGTGTTGGAGCCAGTGCAGAGGAGGCCACCAAGATGCTGAGAGGGCTGCAGCAGCTGTGCTGTGAGGACGGGCTGAGAGANGGTGTTCAAGGCCAGGATGGATGAGGCCTTGAGTGACCTGTGCTAGTTGGAGGTGTCCCTGCCTATGGCAGGGGGTTGGAACTGGATGATCCTTGAGGTCCCTTCCAACCTTACCATTCTATGATTCTAGTATCAGGTGATAGAAGGAGAGGAAATGGCCTCAAATGGTGCCAGGGGAGGGTTAGGTTGGACATGAGGAACAACTTCTTTTCCTGCAACAGTGGTCAGGCACTGGAACAGGCAGCTCAGGGAGGTAATGGAGTTATGATCTCTGGAGGTGTTAAAAAAATGTGTGTGGCCATGGGACATGGTTTAGTGACCATGGTGGTGCTGGGTTGATGGTTGAGCTGGATCTTAGAGGCTGCTTCCAATTCTATGATAAAAAGTGACTGGAAGCTTGTGCTTCAAGAGAAGTTATTGAAAGGCCTGAATTCTCATTTTGTGTTATTTCACAGAATCACAATGGTTATGGTTGGAAGTAAACTCAAAGACAGTTTCAACTGCCTGCAAAACAGGGCACCCACAGCAGTTTACCCAGCAGCACAGTGCCCAGCTGGGGTTGGAAGCTCTGCAGAGAAGGAGACTCCATAACCTTTGTGGGCAGCCTGCTCCAGGGCTCCAGCACCCTCACAACAAAGAGGTTTCTCCTCCTGTTCAGGTGGAACCTCCTGAGCTCTGGTTTGTGCCCATTGCTTCTTATCCTATCACAGGACACCTCTGAGAAGAGTCTGGCCCCATCCTTTTACCCTCCACCCTTTATCTCTTGCTAAGCCCCTCTGGGGCTGCTCTTCGGCAGGCTCTCAGCCCCAGGGCTCTCAGCCTTTCCTTCTCACAGAGATGCTCCAGGCCCCTCAGCATCTTTGAAGGCTCCACTGGACTCTCCTGAACTGGAGAGCCTAGAACTGGACACTGGACTTTAGATGTAGCCTCACCAGGGCACTGTTGAGCAGGAGGAGAACCTCCCTTGACCTGCTGACCACACTCTTCTTCATGCTCTCCAAGAAACCATTGGCCTCCTTGGCCATAAGGGCACACTGGTAGGTCATAGATAATTTATGCCCCCCCAGGACTCCAAGGTCCTTCTCCATGGAGCCTTCTTGGCCAGAAATGCTGGCTCTGGCATTCAGAATAAACCAGCTTGTGCATGGGCTGTAGGGAAGCTGTAGACATCACCACTGGCAGCTGCTCCTCTGAACTGCTCTGAAGGCAACCAAGATCACAGAATCATAGAATAGTAAGGTTGGAAGGGACCTCAAGGATCATCTAGTTCCAACCCCCTGCCATAGGCAGGGACACCTCCCACTAGTACAGGTCACTCAAGGCCTATCCAACCTGGCCTTGAACACCTCCAGGGAGGTTGTGGAGCACAGACCTCCCTGGGCAACCTGTGCCAGTGTCTCACCACCCTCACTGCAAACAACTTCCTCCTAACATCCACTTTCCATCTCCCCTCTGACACTTCAAACCCATTGCCCCTTGTCCTGTCGTTCCCAGACCTTGTCAATAGTCCCTCCCCAGCCTTCCCATAAGTCCCCTTCAGACACTGGAAGGCTACCATAAGGTCTCCTCAAAGCCTTCTCCAGGCTGCAGAGCCCCAACTCTCTCAGCCTGTCCTCACAGGAGATCTGCTGCAGCCCTCTCAGCATCTTCATGGCCTCCTCTGGACCCATTCCAACAGTTCAAAGTCCTTCCTGTGCTGGGGGCTCCAGAACTGTACACAGTACTCCAGATGGGGTCTGACAAGGGCAGAGTAAAGATCCAGACCCAGCTTTAGCTACTCAACACTAAACAGTACTGGAGTAAGAAAACACTGAGAGAAGCAAAAATTAAAAACACACTACCTCATCCAGTTTATATTTGGACAGATCTTCATCCTCATCCTCCTCATCTTCTCCTTCAGATTCTTTATCTTCTACTTCCTTCAGAATAGAAGCAGGCCCAACTGGCTTCCCCCTGTACTTTTTCTTCTTGCGCCCAAACTACAAAGAAAAAAAAAAATCATTCCATTAGAAGAGACTCAAAAATCATCTCCAGCTGCTTTTCTTCATAAACTCATATGAAAAGAAATCAAGTCACAAGAAGGTGGTGCTCCAAGGGCAAGAGAAGGGTCATGAAACATCAATTAGCAGCAAGAAGTTTTGTCAAGAGAGGCTTGTTTTAGAGAAGATTAATGGAAATGGGAGGTTGAGAGGAGATTAATTAATATTGGTGTCCATGGAATGTGTTTATCAAACATCTGGTTGAACATGATACCAGTGGGGCTGATGCCAGCTCCCAGGGAAGTTCAACTCATCCAGTTTGCACCAGTTTCATTTCCACTCATTCGTAAACTCCCAAAAGACAGCCCACGTGCAATCAGCCCATGGGTTCACACAACGGTTTGGGTTGGAAGGGACCTTCAACACCACCTAGTTCCAACCCCCTTGCCACAGGCAGGGACACCTTCCACCAGCCCAGGTTACTCAAGGCCTTATCCAACCTGGCAATTGAGAGAGAGGTGAAGCACAAAGAACCTGCCAAACCCAAAGGTGTCCTAGCCAGCAGCAGAGCTCACCTCATCGTACTCCCCATCAGACTCTTCGCGCTCGATGTACTCAACGTTCTCCCGCTCATTGAAGCCTCCTCCATAGCCTTTAGAAGGGGTAAAACAAGACAGCTTCATGAGCTTCACCAAGTTCAACAACCAGAACACAAAGCTGAGGGTGGTCTTTCTTCAAAGCAGCTCTGGAAGATTTCACTGGATTCAGAACATTCCTACAGCATTTATTGAGCTGATCTCCAGAGGAACACTGCTTGGGGCACTGTGGTTGGAGAGCTGCTGGCAGAAAGGGATCTGGGGGTGGTAATAGACAGCGGCTGAGTGTGANGGTGGAGTCCCCCAGCCTGGCTGTGTTTCAGGGTGGTTTGGATGTGGTGCTTGGGGCTATGGTTTAAGGTGAGTCTTGTAGAGCAGGGTTCTAGGTTGGACTTGGTGACCCTGAGGGGCTTTGCCAGCCTGCATGTGTCTGTGGTTCTGTGGTCCCACAGGTGTGTTCTGCCTGGAGAAGGAAAGACTTCAGGGAGGCCTTCTGGTGGCCTTTCAGTTTTCAAAGATGCTGAGAAGAAAGCTGGGAACAAACTTTTTCGTAGGGTCTGTTGTGACAGGACAAGGGGTAGTGGTTTGAGCTGAAAGATTCAGACTGGAAAGAAGGAAGAAATATTTGACACTGAGGGTGGTGAGAACCTGGCCCAGGTTGTCCAGAGAGGTGGCAGATGCCCCATCCCTGGAACCACTGCAGGTCAGGTTGTCAGGGGCTCTGAGCAACCTGCTCTAGTGGACTAGATGGACCCTGAAAGGTTCCTCCCCAACCAAAGTCATCTGTGATTCTATGCTTATTGAACAGTTCCTCTGGGGCTCTCAGTAATCTGCTCTAGTGGACTACATGGACCTTGACAGGTTCCTTCCCACCCAAGTCAAGCTGTGATTCCATGCTTATTAAACAGGAGTTCCTCAGGAACCTGAGGACACAAAGAGAACCCAAAGAGTTTAAAAGAATGGAAAAAATCAACAAAAAAAATCCATGTCGGGCTCCCAGAGGAGCTTTGGTGGAGCTGCAGTGCCTGGAAACCACCTCAGTTTGCACAAGCACAAGGGGCTAGACCAAAGGATACTGCCCTCAAAGACCAAAATCTCACCTCTGAGGGCCTCCAGCAACCAACCAGAGATGCCAGCAGCAAAACCTGAGGTGAAGGCAACGCTAAGGACTCTCTTGAGCTGCTGCTGCAGCCAGGTCCTACTTCCACAAAGCAACCCTGGTGGGTTCTGGGCCATGTCTGCTCCCACAGTTATTCCATGACAAAGCCTCCTATAGATCCTCAGGGAGCAACAGGAATAAATGCTTTGGAGCTGGGTTGAATTGGGCAAGATTTGCCTTAAAAAATCTTCCTGCTGCTTTTTATAACGTGAGTGGAAAATTCCCATAATCCCAGTGGAGGCTGGAAAGGACCTCTGGAGATCAACCAGTCCAAACCCCCTCTTAAAGCAGGGCACCCACAGCAGCTTGCCCAGCAGCACAGTGCCCAGCTGGGCTTGGAAGCTCTGCAGAGAAGGAGACTCCACAGCCTCTCTGGGCAGCCTGCTCCAGGGCTCCAGCACCCTCACAACAAAGAATTTTGTCCTCTTGTTCAAGTGGAACCTTCTGTACTCCAGTTTGAACCCTTTGTCCTAACAAGTCCTAGTGTCTGCTGCAGGACTCTGGTACCCTCACAGCAAAAAAATCACTGCAAGTGTCCTACAGCAGGACCAGAAATGTATTTTGAAGGACATCAGAACCTGAAAATGCCATCAAATGTTATCAAATATTGGAATATTTAAATAGGAAAGGTGTAAGCATATAAAAGCTCACAGGAAATGCTATTAAATATTGTTAATATTCCTACAGTATTAAGAATATTAAAAAAGATTCTGTCTGCTTTCAATAACACACACTGTGCTCTTCTCTATGTGATTCTCTGTGAAAAAGAGAAGCAGAATGGATTTGGTTGGAAGAGACCTTGAGGATCATCAAATCCAACCACTGCCAGGTCTCCACTAAACCATCTCCCTCAGCACCACATCTACAGAGCTTTGAGACCTCTCCAGGAATGGGGACTCCACCACTGCCCCTGGCAGCTTGGGCCAAGCCTTGATGATCCTCAAGGGGAAGAAATTGCTCCTCATGGCCAAGCTAAACCTCTCTTGGGGCAACTTAAGGACATTTTCCACTGTCCTGTTACTTGTTCCTAGGGAGAAGAGACCATGCCCACCTCATTCCAACCTCCTTTCAGGGAGGTGGAGAGCAGGAAGTTCTCCCCTCAGCCTCTTTTTCTTTAAACACTTCCAGTTCACTCAGCTGCTCCTCCCCAGCCCTGTTCTCCAGTCCCTTCCCCAGCTTTGCTGCCCTTCTCTGGACCTGCTCCAGCCCCTCAGTGTCCTTCTTGGAGTAAGGGGGCCAAAAGAGAACCCAGTTTTTGAAGTGTGACCTCCCCAGTGCCCAGGAGGAGAATTTAGTCCATGCACATCAATTCTCTACCTGACCCCACTGCAGAGGTGCAGTATAAATAGCCACAGCCCTGCTGTAAGGACATCTCCTGCTCTACTTACAGGCTTCATGCTTAATTCAGGAGGAGCTTGAAATGTGTCACAGTGTGACCAACCCTCAGCACACCTTAGGAGATAATGGTCTCATCTCCACAGCCTCAAAGCCTGCTGTGTGACTGCAGAGCCCTCTCTGGATGGACATTATGCAAACACAAGACTTCTGGGAGTTTAATTAAATGTTGCTTTACTCCTTCCAAAGCTCTTAAGTGTCCAAATCAAACAAAGAGGCAGTTTTAGGTGAGTATCTGTTGAGTTTCCAAGTGAAATCATCACAGAATCCACACACTTCTAAAAATAATCAGGTCCAAGAAGCTCCAGATTCATTTACATCATGAAATGGTTTAGTTTGGAAGGGACCTTAAAGATCATCCAGTTCCAATCCCCCTGCCATGGGCAGAGGCACCTCCCACTAGAGCAGGGCTCATTCACCCCAGCCTTGAACACCTCCAAGGAGGAAGCACCCACAGCTTCCCTGGGCAACCTGTTCCAGTTTCAGCACCCTCGCTATATAGAATTTCTTCCTCACCTCCAGTCTCAACCTCTGCTCTCCTGGCCCAAAGCCACTGCACCTTCTTTTTACAAGCCCTTGTAGAAAGTCCCTTCCCAGCTCTCCTGTAGCCCCTTCAGGTAGCAGTAGACTGCTCCTGCAGCCTTCTCTTTTAATCACACACTCTCTGCTCTTCTCTATACTTCTCTTTTTCACAGAGAATCACAGAATGGATTTGGTTAGAAGAGACCTTGAAGATCATCAAGTCCAACCACTAACCCAGCACTGCCTGGGCACCACTAAACCATCTCCCTCAGCACCACATCTACACAGCTTTGAGACCTCTCCAGGGTGAACACCTCCAACTCTCTCAACCTGTCCTCAGAGCAGAGGTGCTCCAGCCCTCTAATCATCATCATGATCTCCTCTGGACCTGCCCTGACAGCTCCCTGTCCATGCCAGGGTGTTTGTCAAGACACAAAAAGGCAGACAGAGTCCAACTGTTTGTCATGTGAGAGCCCTGCAGACCTTACATATGCAACATTTCTCAACTTTGCTTCTTCTACTGTGACAGGGTAAGAAAAAAAGCCTTTAATTATGAAGTCACACCAGTTTGTAAACAGTATTTTAAACCAGGAACTCACCTGTCCTCTCCTCCAACTTGGCATACTTTGGGGTGTTACACATGTTACATTCTGATCTTCTGGCCCAGTTCACGTTGCCACATCTTGGGAGGTCAAAAATAAAGAGGAAGAAACTTTTTATTTAAAGTAATAATAAGGCACTGCAAATAGTTATCATCATGTCTCTGCCAAGTTTCAGTAGTTATCTGCAGTCACCAGCACAACACAGCTGACTCCAAGGTCACCAAGAGATAAAGAAGTGCCAAGAGTTGCTGGGTATTCCATCAGCCCAAAGACAACAGGAACAGGATCACACCAAGCAAATCAAGGAGGGAGAGGTAAATTCCAGCCTGGAGAGGGTGGAAGTGAGCTCTGGTGATCATCCAGTCCAACCTCCCTGGCTAAAGCAGGGGCACCCACAGAAGCCTGACCTGGGTAACAATGTCCAGCTGGGGCTGGAAGCTCTCCAGACAAGGAGACTCCACAGCCTCTCTGGGCAGCCTGCTCCAGGGCTCCAGCACCCTCACAACAAACAACTTTCTCCTCCTCCTCACATGGAGCTTCCTGGGTTCCAGTTTGTGCCTATCGCCCCTTGTCCTGTCACTGGGCACCACTGAGAAGCATCTGACCCCATCTTCTTGCCCTCCACAGGTCCTTTAGCTCTTGTTGAGCATTGCTCAGCTCCCCTCTGGGGCTGCTCTTCTGCAGGCTCTCAGCCTTTGCTCCTCACACAGCTGCTCCAGGCCCCTCAGCATCTCTGGAACCTCTCCTGAACTCTCTCTGCTAGTTCTCTGTCCCTCTTGAACTGTGGAGCCCAGAACTGGACCCAGTACTCCAGATGTGCCCTCACCAGGGCAGTGTAGAGCAGAAGAACCTCCTTTGATCTGCTGGCCACACTCTTCCTCCTGCCCCACAGAGACTGCAGCCATGCATGGATAATTTGTTGCCCATCAGCACTCCCAGGTCCTTCTCCACAGATGTGTTTCCAGCAGGTCAAGCCCTAATCTGTGCTGGTGCTCCTCCCCAGGTGCAGGACTCTTCCTGTTGAAGCTCCTAAGTTTCCCCCCCACTGCCCAGATCTCACTGGCAGCCTGATGCTCCATCAGCCAATCCTCCCAGTATTAGGACCCACAGTGGTGCCCAGGCACCCTGCCATCTACCACTGCAGAACAGCACAAATGGAGACCCATCAGGCTGAAACCAGCCACCTTCCGGCAGCAAACATCATCAACCCCTCCAAGTTCCCCTGATGTGATACCTGGCTCCATCAGCCAAACCTGCAGCCCTGCAAAGTCCTCCATGCTCAAAGCACCTTTCCACAAACCAAGCATTTTATTAAGAGGCCTTTCCTAGTTCAGTTCTTCACTGCTGGCTTGGGGGAACATCTAAGAATGTAACTATGAGCTCAACTTTACTCATTAAATATTTAGGGAATGTTAAGAAGAATCTATCATCCTGGAAGGGAAGTGTTACTGCCACCCACACATCTCTTCTGAACTGGAGAAGTGTCTGGGCTTAGCAAACAAAACCATCAACTTTTACTTGTCTAATCTTGATTTTTTTAACCTTTTTTTTCAGTCACCTGAAGTAGCTGAGGCCCAACAAACAACTATGAACATGACCATCACAGCCACACAGTACCAGGGGATCTTTTCAGTGCTGATCAATAGCTAGAAGGTTAAGAGGCTGGGGCCAGATTCTTCTCAGAGGTGTCCTGTGATAGGATAAGGGGCAATGGGCACAAACTGGGGGCAGGGGTAGAAGAGCAGATGCCACATCCCTCAGCTTCAGGGGGCACTGCTGGATCTCACCCATGGCAGGTGAATGACTGTGCCTTGAAGCCAGCTCTGAAGAAAATAATGGCTTGAACTGGAGCTTCCTAGTAGTGTGCCCTTGAAGCCAAGAAGGCTGTGGCCAACAAGCCAAAGGGGGTTCTCCTCTCTCTCTATTGTGCCCTGGTGAGGACACAGATGGAGTACTGGGGCCAAGGGGCAATGGCCACAAACTGGCACCCAGGAGGTTCCACCTGAACAGGAGAAGAAACTTGTTTGTGGTGAGGGTGCTGGAGCCCTGGAGCAGGCTGCCCAGAGAGGCTGTGGAGTCTCCTTGTGTGGAGAGCTTCCAAGCCCAGCTGAGCACTGTACTGCTGAGCAAGCTGCTGTAGGTGCCCTGCTCGAGCATGGGGGTTGGACTGGATGATCTCCAGAGGTTTCTTCTAACCCCTACCACGCTGGGAACAGCTGTTGAGTCTACAGCCCTTTTCTCTCATCAGCCTAAGCAGACATACTGACAAAATGAGGTGTCTGGGAGAACACCCTGCAGGTCTTTCACCTACGTTTTACACTGCCAGTCATTAGCACTGAAGAGGCCACGACTCTTTTCAGCCAGTGTCTTGCCTATTTCAGTCCCTCCAGCTTTCATCATCTTGGCTTCTGTTGTTTTTTCTGCAAATAAAGAAAGACAAAACAAACCCAAACCGTTCTCAAACATCCTGCTTTAAGATGAATTATAAAGACTTAGCATTCCCATCTTAGCAGACCCCAGCTGGAGTCCTGTGTATAGTTCTGGAGCCCCCAGCACAAGCAGGACATGGAAGTGTTGGAGCCAGTGCAGAGGAGGCCACCAAGATGCTGAGAGGGCTGCAGCATCTCTGCTGCAAGGACAGGCTGAGAGAGTTGGGGTTCTGCAGCCTGGAGAGGAGAAGGCTTCCAGGAGACCTTGGAGTGGCCTTGCAGGATCTGAAAGGGGCTCCAGGAAGGCTGGGGAGGGACTATTGACAAGGGCTTGGAATGACAGGAAGAGGAGGAATGGGTTTGAAGTGGCAGAGGAGAGACTGAAAGTGGATGTTGGGAAGAAGTTGTTTGCAGTGAGGGTGGTGAGACACTGGCACAGGTTGCCCAGGGAGGTTGTGGAGCACAGAAGCACAGAATGGGATCTTTGATCATATTTGGTGCTTCTGTGCTCCACAACCTCCCTGGTGGTGTTCA
>WBNM01010594.1:0-65833 GCA_013399055.1 Ramphastos sulfuratus | reverse complement strand
GGGAGGGAGGGAGTTTACTCCTAGGAACACAAGCTGAGCTGTGCCATGTGGCTTCCAGCTCAGCCAATGAGCCCCAGCCTATTTCATTTGAGTACAGACATAGCAGATGCTCTCTGGTGAACTCCCAAAATTATGATGCATGTTCAGCTCAAAGTGGCTTTTTAAGTCTTCCTGACTTGGCCCAGTTTTGCTAAATGTTCAAAAGTTGGATGTTTGGAAAACATCTCTTTGGTGGCTTGAGTTGAAATGTCAGCTGGGGTGTGTGTGTGTGGTGGGGCCAGTCCATTAGCAGCAGAGATGAGGTAGAGATTTGCATGAATACAGAATCATTCCTGCCTTGGCCATTCCCCAGGCAGAGTACAATGCTCCTTCATAAGCTGGCAGCAGCTTTAGCCTGTCTCCAGCCTTGGGCAGTGTAATCAGGAGGAAATTGAAGTGCAAAATGGTGATTCATGAACAATTCTTCCCTTCCAACAACTATTATCATTTGCTAATGAAGCAAACTCCAGGTGCCCCAGCTGAATTAAATCATCTGCTAAAGCCAGCCACAAAACTCCAGCACCACAGTGATAAGGGCAGTAGGGATGTCTTTTGTGTTGCCACCCTGGCCCTGGGCATTCAGCGGCCAGCAGCCTTATCTGCTGAAGCCCAGCAGCACCCTGGCTGTATTAGGCAGCACATTAGCCCACAGCAGTGAACCAGGTTAGGGTGGATCCCTCCCCTGGTAGAATAAACTCACCACAACATTTATTTTTTTTGTGAAGTCAGGAAAAAAAAATTATATATTTCTTATAGTTTAAACTAAATATAACAGTATAGGGAAAAATATGTCCCTGAAGGTGTTCAAGGCGGGTTTGGATGTGGCACTTGGTGCCATGGTCTAGTCTTGAGGTCTGTGGTAATGGGTTGGACTTGATGATCTTTGAGGTCTCTTCCGACCTTGCTTATACTGTGATACTGTGATACAAGAATATAATAACCTGAGGGAAGATGGGGAAGGGGTCAAGCGGCAGTGAAGCAGCAAAAGCAGCAGCAGCCAAAACAGCGGCAGGGGAAGATAGCAGCAGGCGCAGGCGAGGCAATGGAAGCAGCAAAGGGAAGGTCCAAGCTGTGCTTCCAGACATAAAGCTCTTGATGCTCCAATGAAATTATATTAACTTATCCATTGTTGCCATTCTATGGCCTATCCCTTGAATGTTCACCTAAGAGCTTCCACCTCTAAGTTTCTCTGTTTTGATTTTTTTTTTATGTCTGAGGTAGGAATCTAACTCAAACGGCCACAAGTAGCTACAGACCCCAACACCCTCCCACTCCTGCTTCCCTGTGCATGAAACACCAAAATCCTTCATTAGAGGCCATTAAGCTGTCAGTCACTGGCAATTCTTATCTTGTCAAATCAGCTCTGCCAGCAGCTCTGTCATCCTGTTGGTGAACCTATTTTATGCACTTTGAAGAAAAGAAGAGTCCAAAGCGCTCCGTAGTGATGCTGTGTAAATACCAAATCACAACCCTTTCAGCTATCCTCTCCTCTGGATGCAGCATAAAAACACTGTACAAAACCACTCAGGCTGAAGGCTTGGGGCTTCAGGGACTGCAATTCCCCTTACAGGATAGATCCACCCCCCTTACAGGATAGATCCACCCCCCTTACAAGATAGATCCAGCATCCTCAGCTCCGTGTTACTCTGTCAATATATGAAGTGCACATAATCAAAGCAGGCTGGGTGAAAAATTATTCATTGAAATGCAAGATGCCTGGGGAGAGAATGCCTTGGTTTTTGTCATGACACAGCTGAACTCCAGCAGTGTCAGGGACTGGTGGGGGGAGCGTTGCTGGCACTGGCACGTGCAGCACCTCTTCCCCAGAGTCAGTGGTTGGCTCTAAAAATCCTTTCTTCATCTACATAGTAAAATAAGACAACTTGCCTCCAGCAGCTTCATCCAGAGTGTGGAGTGTGGTGACAGAGTGCCACTGACATTTTTCTTGGAAAGTCAACACCCACGAGTTGTGGGAATTAAGATTTNTTTGTTTTGGTTTTTTTTGTTTAAATCTCTTTGGTAAAGGCACTAGAAACACCCTCCTGAAAAGTTGCCTTAGAAATATTCAGATAGCTGCATTTATGGGTTCAGCTAATAATACATGACACTCTATATCTTAAGTCAGAACCCACTGCTGATGCTCTCTAATTCTCCTACTTATTAGCACTGTGAATCTGCTTAAATATTTTTATAGTTAGAGAAAGTGGAGAGCATGAGCTGACCAAAATCTGCATGGCAAATTCATGTCAGAGCCAAAATGAGAAGCAGTTGGTGAGAGGAAAAAGACACTTCTGGGTCTGTAGCATCTGTCCTCCCCTTCTTGCCTGATGCAGAGGCAGCTGCATGCTTCCCCCATTCAGAAGGAGGTCTGCATCAATGCCCAGTGACCCCATTCCTCTTTGTTCTTTTCTGTATCATCCCATGACTCCAAGAGAGTTTTCAGGTGACTGCATCCAAAGAGACCAGCCAGCTGCTACGGGTGCTGGGACATCTTCACTGCTCTGTGCTCAGACCTTTCATGCATGACAATAGTGTCAGTGCTTCCCTCTTTCCTTCTCTTGCTTTCTGCCTGCTCCAACTCTTCTCTGTCTCTGCCGGGAGCAGCTAATGGCCTACAAACAGCAGAAAGAGCCAGAGAATGGAAGAAGGATGAGCTGAGTTTTGTGGCTGGCCTCTGCTTTGCATGGAAGTATTTTTTCATCCATAGCCCTGAAGCACAAAGAGATTTGGTGACTGCTAGAAGCACTATATCCCACGTGGGAATCTGCATAACTGTCTCCTGGCATTCAGACTGATCTAGTCTGGCCTGTCCTGGATGCTTCAGGTGCCATCAGAAGAGCACAGTGTAAAGTATCTCTGCCTAGAATCCCCCAAGAGTCTGCATCTCTGCGGTGTGCAGTCTGGATGTGCTGGCTAGATGTACGTCGCCTTCGTGGAGTACCTGTGACAGGTCTGCTGTCTCCCAGTGTACCTCCCATATGCCAGAGCACTGATCTGTGCTTGCACATGCAGACCTTTACACAGGATTTCCAGAGGCTTGAGAATCAAAGGCAAATAGTCAAAGTTCTGACATTCCCCTAGGTAATTTTTCTGGGCAGTAAAGGAGATTGTGCAGGGTAACCTCATCTGCAGCCAGTCCTGAGTCCTTTCCAACTGAATCACAGCCAGGAGCATGAATCAAGTGAGATCTGGCCAACCACAGAAAAAAATCCACTTTGCAAGGGCAAGTAGGCATCTTTTTAGGAGGGATTGGATGGAAAGAGTGCAATTCCTTATGCTGACGGATGCAAAAATTGCTTCTGTAGCACTGCCAAGGTCACTGCCAGCTCATCTAATCAACCATGAAACCATCACTGAAGCAAGTTATAAAGTTGCCCTGGGTCAATTTGTGCATGCAACTTTTATTTTTTTCTCTATATAAACTTCCTAAGTTTGTTTTTCACTGGTTGGAGGAAACAGATCCTTCCTCTATTACCTTTCTTTTGGGTTTCTCCCAAAATCTAACATAAGATCCAATCTGTTTAATCCTTTTCAGGACACTCCTGAATGCAAGCCTGAGTGGCTGTTTGCTTTGCTATGTATTTACTTTAGCAAATACTGTGTTTTCAGGGACCACTCTGAACTCCATGGGAGGTTTTATAGTACTGTCAGGAAGTGCATTCTGTGGATTAATACAGCTTTAATGAAAATATACTCCAAATGTGACAGCTTTGACTAAAGATTTGCTTTGAGCTTTCAGGGAATTTAGGGCACATTTATGAGGCGCAAACTCAGACAGACTGATAGAGAAAAGGAACCTAAATAATCAACTTTCAAGAAAACCCAGTTCCTTTAAAGGACTAAAAACCATTCCCAGTTGCAATGGCTAGATTCACTAGCCCTTCAAATTATTCTCAATGTCTTGGACCTCTTAATCATCTATTCAGTAGCTTCCCATCTCCTCCTACATGACACACCTGTGAGATTTCTGTGTATAACAATCTAGGCAATAGATAGCAGAGTGCAAGGAAGATACCCACATGCAGGAGGACTTTGCCCTGGTTGAAAACCATCAGCTTTGTATAAGCAGAAGACAGAAGCATCTATGCTTCAAAGCAAAACACTGTTTTCAAGGTTCCAGTGTCTTAAGCATCTGAGAGGTCACCTAATCTCCAGATAACTGGGACTGGGCATATTGGACACTCGGATCCCCATGTTTTAGCATCACTGGACATCTCGGTACTAGCAACTTGCAGAGGGCCATAGCATGGATTTGAGTGGTTTCCAGACTCCAACATCACTTGCACAGCTCTGGGCTGTGGGGGCCTAGACAATGCCCAAGCATCACCTGAAGGATAGCTTGGGCCAGGGAGCAGTCAGTATGGATCTGTTCACCTCATTCAAGGGGATGAGCATTTAGCCAGCTGGATACGAGCAGAGTCCATGAACCAGTGAGGAAATTCTGACTTGTTTCTTCTTCTAGCAAAAAATCATTGACTTTCCTCCTCCATGAGCTAAGTTAGAGAAAGGGTGGTCCCAAACTGGCCATCAGCAGGTAAACAAACCCAGACTTCACATATGTATTTCTAAACCAGAAGAATTAGCTCATGTGGTAGCAGGTTCTGTAGCAATGTTTTGCACAGATGACAAGACACATCTCAGATGTNTTAAACCCATTGCCCCTAGTCCTGTCATTACAAGACCTTGTCAGTAGTCCCTCCCCAGCCTTCCTGTAGGCCCCCTTCAGATCCTGGAAGGCTACTCTAAGGTCTCCTGGAAGCCTTCTCTTCTCCAGGCTGCAGAGCCCCAACTCTTGTAGCCTGTCCTCGTAGCAGAGCTGCTGGCAGGTCCCATCCTTTCTGTCTGTCTGCTAGCTGCAGCCACAACCAGCCAGCTCAGCACAGAAGCTTTCTTAATCCAACAGGCAGAGCACAAGGCTTTGTTTCCTCCCCTGGGTTTGCCCCATGAAGGACACTGCAACCTGACCAAGTAGCAGAGCTGTGCTCAGGTTTGGGTTTAGTCAACTTGTCTTTTTTTTTTTTTTTTTCTTCCCTTTCCCCCCCCTCCCCCAACTTGTCTTAGGTGAGGGGAAGGAATGCTGCTTTCAGCCTGCTTCCTACTGTGAAGCAGGAATGTGCTGAGCTCCTGAATTGCTGTGGTGTAACTGACTTTGTTACCTAGGCTTTCTGCTTTGTATAACTTGTCTTTTCACACCTGGTATCTCTGAGTGGTGTAGAAGCAGCCTGGGCAGCCAGGCAACTCTCCTTCATTCCCTCATCTTTGTAAGGACTCAAAAGGGTTTCATTTTGCAACACAAATGCATTTAACCTGTGAAAGCTGCCCCTGCAAGAGAGATGCTATGAGAGACACTGCCTGAAATTTGGGTTTCATTGCCAGTATCTGTAATGAATTAAAGCAAGCAAAGATAGTGCTGAGAGACTAAGTGTATCTCCCACTTTTATCACAGAACTGGAGGCTGCAGAGGATTTTTCACCTTCTTTGCACGTAACACAGCAGTGATGGATTGAGACCAGATTAGATGGAGCTCTCCAACTGGATATTGGTGCTAAATTAATTCAAACTGAAGCAGCTCAAGATGCAAATTGCACATGCTGTGGAGTTAAGAGGAATTGTGTACACAGCTTTGGTTCAAACCCTTGCCTTAATGCAAAGGAAAAAAAAAAACCATGGGTATGGCATTCTCTGCAGCAGGCTGGGCTGAAAGTTCCATGACCTAGTTTAAGAAAGCTATTCAAACATGTCAAATTTATGGAAATAATCTGTATTGTATATGTTTGGCTTAAAATATTTTGGGTCTCCATGTGTGCTTGCCTTTCAGCTTCTGGAGATGTGTCTGATTTTGAAAAAAGGTAGTCAACTACTACAAGAAAGTCAATTGTATTTTAAATTATCCATCTCTATCACATGTGGCAAATCAAACGAGCTTCAGAGCCAACTTTCTGTGTCAGGAATCCATTTCACACTCAGGCAACAACAGGGTTTGATAAGAGCTTGGCCAGCATGAGAAGCCAGCTGCCTCCTATATATATATATATATATTTTGATTTGGCATAGTCTGTTGAAGTTTTTTTTCAATGAGAGATTGTTGATATTCTTTTTAAGCATTAAAGCTACCTTGACAAGGTCAACGACAATTTCTACGGAGGTCAGCAGTTTTATTTTGAAATATTTGATCATAATTCTATCAAACATTAAAGAAAAGAGTTTTGCTAGGGCACATAATGAAATCAGACAACTCACACAACCCATTTATCTTTTTGACTGTAAAACTCTGAAGGGCTCTAGTTCATCCAGTTTCAAATCAACTGTAGAAATGCCCATCTCCCTCTATCCAGCCTACAGAAATTGGTGCTTGGAAATGCTCTTGATATTGTATTGCTGATGTGGAAAAAAAGCAAAAATAATTTCCCAAGGTATACTAGCTTGGCTGCATTCTTATATTGTTTGCTTTTTAAATATCTCTCCTGAATTTATTTCCATCCTGACTCCAAGTCACTTCTTCATTGCTGAAAATATTAAATAAGCTAAGTGAATGCTTATTTTTAGCATATTTTCTAAAAACATTAAAATAGTTTGCAAAAAGCCAATAACATGCAAAACCTTCATGAGCATCTTATGAGTTGTGGATAAGATAGTTCAGATTTTAGCAAATTTAATGGCAACAAAAGTAAATAAAATCAATAATGGCAATAGGTCTGATGCATGGAATTATATCTTCCTGTTTTATCAAAGAATCACAGACNCACCTAGGGCAGGCTGCACAGAAACACTTCCAGGTGGATTATGAAAGTCTCCAGAGAAGGAGACTCCCACAACCTCTCCGGGCAGCCTGTTCCAGTGCTCAGTCACCTTCACTGTAAAGAAATGTCTCCTTGTGTTGAGATGGAACCTCCTGCATTCTATCTTGAACTCACTGTTCCTTATCCTATCACTGGGCATTACCAAAAAGAGACTGGTACCTTCATCTCGATACCCACCCCTCAGATATTTATTAACACTAATAAGATCTCTTCTCAGGCTTCTCTTCTCATGACTAAACAACCCCAGTTCTCTCAGTCTCTCTTCATAGGAGAAATGTTCAAGTCCTCATAGCTCTCCTACACACTATTTGTGAGGGCAGGGAAACTAATTAAATCTAAAGAGATCTACATCCTCATTTGCTGAGACTGGAGAAGAGGGATGTCTTCAGAAGCAAATCTGCTCCACAGGCTTTTGTGAAGTCATCTTATTTATCCATACTTAAAACTAGGGATGTAGCCAAAACTGTTGGCTCCACTGTTAGATTCTTCACACATACAGCAATATTATGCACTCTCTTCCCTAAAGACCTTGGAGTTGAAGCATGTTTGGTTTCTTGGGTGCTCTCATCAGTTTAATAATATAATGGTGCCATAGGAAGAAGATCCCACAGTGTTTTGAAGTGTCTGTCTTAGCATGCTGAAACGTAAAGCACATAGCACACATCAGGTGGACAGTTCTTCCTCTGGGAAGGTCAGGACAGAGAGGCTGAATCTCATTTGCCAGATGTTGGTTACATTTCTTAGTGCCTTGTGGCAAAGCTCAGATGCTAAGGGGAACCAAGTGGTCAGAGAGCACAAGAAATGGGATAGCTAAGCATACTGCTTTAACCTTGAAGCAGAATGAAGGAATTGTGCACTGCGTAGGTGCAGCTCCCAAGGCATAGCAAAGCAGTGCTATTCCACTTATATCCTCACTGATAGTCTGGCCTCTAATCTCCTGTGTGTGGGTGTGCCACTCACTCCCCTGGGCCACAGGGTAGGGTCAAACACACCTTGTCATGCAAGAGAGGTCCCCTCCACCCTTGGTGAGCACCCAAGGGGAGTCTATCCTTTTTTAGTCAGCAGAAGGTGCTGAATATGATCAAAGATTAAGCTTGTGATAAAACCATGGCTATTTCATAGAAGAATGAAGGTCAACCAATTGTCACCAACAAAGGAACAGAAACTTCCACTGCCTTCAGCTACTCATGTTGAGCGCTAGCTGCAGTATTCCCTAATGAGTCTATACATTCAGAGTTGACTCTGTGTGTCTCTTAAAGCAAAATATTTTCTGTCCAGCACATCCTGGGACACAGAAAGGAAGCTGCCTGCATCCCCTGGGCTGATCTCTGTCAGTCATGGTAGTCATCACATCCAGCAATCACCCATGTCAGTAAAAAAGGGACAGAGACAGGGCACTTCAAGAAGCAGATCAAGTAGCAATGGAGAAACCTTGGGCACAGGCAAGTCCTGCCTCCACTTCTGGATGTTCAGTTATTTCTCCTGCAATACCTACTGAACTAATAAAAGGAACACTAAAACCTGGTGTGATTGAAGCACATGGACCATCAGGACTGCCTGCAGCCCAAAAGGGCCCTATCACTCCCCCTTCCAAACAGCTCTGCTCCTAATTCCCTGCTGGCTTAATTTCCTGGTTGCAGGCTCACCATCATCACAGCTCAAAAGAAAAGAAAGCAAAATAACACTTGTTCACCACAGGAATTAATGGGGGGAAGGGGGTTAAGAAAGGTTTGTTTCCCCAGATATTTGTAAAAAGAAGTGGTGGTGATAAACCAGGCCCATTTCAAAAGAAGAGGATGAAATGAATGCCCAGATGTGATAGTATCTTTTACTTAAAAAATATGATCCTCTTAATTTTCTGCAAAGAAAAAAAATGAAGAAGAAAGAATACAACAATTAGGAGAGAACTCAGGCAGGGTAGAAATTGTTGAGTGATAAACTACCGAGGAAATTACTGGAAAATGGAAATGCATACAAATGTGGGTGATGAGCCATGTGCTGGGGCCACAGCAGAATTAGGCAGTTGATGTGATGAACCATGGAAAGAGAAGTTTGGAGACTTTGTGGGAAACTGGGGAAGATTTCTGTAAGCAGAAGGGGTAGAAAGCAAACAAAGGTAGCCTGGTTTCTGAAAAGGAGCAATCCTTGACCCATGGCTCATGTAATGTCTGTGGGAAGAGAGTAAGGTGGGGATCAACTGAATAAGATCAGCTGAAAAAGGGATCTAGAGAGGGATGCTGATGCCAGCTCCACTGCTTCCCAGCAGGAGAGCCCCCAAGCCTGGAGGAAGGGGCAAAGGGCAGAAATAGTCATATCCACTTCTCTCCCTTGGTTGTCTCATTTTCTTTTCTCAGATGAAGATTGAGGACAGGGTTTGTAACTGGCCCTAATGGTCTATACCCATGGGCTTGGGACTGGGACTAACTTCCCAAGGTGGTCTTATCTCATTTCTGAATTGAAATGCCATGTATTTGCCCACAGCTTGGTGTCTCAGAGATGGGATTTGGGGTGTTTTCTGTTCAAGGATGCTGCAGAGGAGCCAAGAGCAAACTGAGCGCACCACACAGTGGCAGGGCACGGGAAGTTGCTAGTCAAAGGCTGAGTTAGTTGGAGTTAATAGGGCTGAGATAAAACTACCGAAATGCACAATCAGCTTTTGAAACCCAAGGACTGCACAGCTTTTTATTTCTCAAAATAGCTACATCTCACTCAGCACTGCCAGGAATGGGAAGATGATTTGGTGTGAAGCTGACCCAAACTCTACAATATGCCAACGCTCTCTCCTATCATGAAGACTCACCCACAGTGTCACCAGTGTCACAGTGTCACATCTCTCTGAGCAGACCGAGACTGATGCCCTCCACCATGACTGACACTGAGACCACACTTCCCTCATGAGTTGGATAGTGGCTGCCTGCCCTCAAGGGATCCTGGAGCCCTTCCTCTTCCCTGAGGGAGAGTTGAGCCTCTCTGCCAGTGTCCTGAAAATCTCTTTTTGAGTCTCACCCAGACAACTCCTCACTGCAAAGTGAAATCCAAGTGACTAAGTTTGTTCATGCTTTCACTAAACCAAATGTGAAAGATGGGTAGGAGTAGATCCTAAAGCAGAAGTGCAGGTACGGAAATTAGACAGACTCTTCCCAGTCTATTTCTTTAAGTGACAGAGCCAAAGTCTCCTAAGTTGAGCCAGCCTAGAGATCAGTCATGCTGCTGGCAGATGCTGCTGCTGGAAGCACAAAGAATTCCAGAAAATTATGCTGGAGACCTTGATGGCTCTGTGGGAACTGAAGGCATATCTGCCGACTGGCTAGTGGCCTTGTTGCCTGTGTGACAGTTCTCTCTCTCCCTTCTGATGTTCTACCAGATAGCTGTGGACCCACCTCAAAACTTGCTCCTACTGCAAGTGGTAAATGACTCTACCTAGGGCTGCAGTTCCGGAAGGAGTTGCACTTCCCATAAATTGAGGGTGAAGAGAATAGTTGTATTTAATGTGATTTCTGAAAAGCTGATGGAGGTGAATTTGGGCAGAGGAAGGCTTTTGTTCTTTGCTGTGATGAAACAGGAGAGATGCCTGACTTGCAATGGTGAAATAGCTTTGACTGCTTGGGGTTCGAGTGCCCCGGTGTTGCAATGCCCTCTTCCTTCACGGTCCCCTCCACAACTGTGTGGTAATTTTTATCCCTTGCATTGCAAGCAAGCCATGGCCTTGGTGGATGTCTGCCTCTAATAAACATTCAGAGCTTCATTATTTAAATGGTGGGAGCTGTGTTTCTATTGATTTTCTGTTCCAAATAACTTAAACAGTTGTCAATTACGTGAAAGCTTTGGGAAATGTGTAGCTGTCATATGAATAATTCAGATGAAGCTCCACAATTCCCTTTGGACATTTGTATTAACCAGAACCATTCAGCCATTTAAAATTCTAATTTGGTACCAGGAGAAGGAAAAAAGGACTTGCCCCATCCCTCCTTCCCAAAGTGTCTAGATAGACCTTGCATAGGATGGGATGAGTGTAGCTTAGAAGATCCTTGCTTGTAGCACAGAAAATAGCCATATGGCCTGGTGGTCACTGTGCTTTTGCCTACAAAGTAGGAACACTCTGTGCCATTAAATCACAACATAATATGTCCTGCTTTTTCATCTAGGGCCTAATCTCCTATTTAATGGACTTCAGCAGAGAAATCTTTATTTCTGCATATTCCCTTACCAAAATGCTATCCCTCTGTGTAACTGAAGCTTCTAGACCAGCTCAGTGGCTGGATTGGAACTGGATTACTGAGGACTACCAGAAAGACCACAAATCTTTAGAAAGATATTTTCCATTCTGTCTGCCATAAGGACCAGGAAAACTTTTGCCTGCCTGCTTGCTCCTTCAGGAGGCTCTCAAGATGTGACTGCAGTTTGTCCTGGGAGGAAGGTGCCAGTATGTCTTTGAAGAGCAAGGAAACTTAATGGCAAAGACATTTCTGCCTGCAATGTTTGGATCCACAAAGGAATTCTTGCTGGTAGAGAAACATTATGGAAAAATGAGGAGAAATCATAAAAAAGTTTCAAACAGACTTAGTCTGAGACAGGAAGTGGTTATATGAGAGCAAAGAGATATGTTATATCCTTATAGTGTAAACCACTGCTGTTCAGCAGAGATTCATCCATCAATACCAGAAGAGAAGCAGGCCTATGGCTCTTTGCTGGTTTGCCAGACTTGTATTAAGTGCACAAGAATGCCAAGTCTGTAGTGTCTAAAAGTGAATTTATTTAACAATGAACTCTTTGAAAAGGGAGTCCCAGATGTGTAATTAATAATGAATCAGTGATTTGAAATCTGATCCAAAGCCTACTGAAGTGATAGACAAGACTCTCTGACTTCAAGGAGTTCTGGGTAAGGCTTTGATTAGGCAAAAGGAAGAAAAAAATAATTAAAAGCTGAGCCAGCTAGTTAGTTAAAAAAATTATTGTAGCTGGGATTCTGTGCTTAACAGAAACCTATAATAATCTGCTCTGTACATAAATCCCTTCTCTGCTGATGGGGGATTCACACATTTCTGTGTCTGAAGCTGAACTTGAAATCTAGGAGAGACAAAATAAAATAAAAAAGGTTGTGAGAGAGTCCCAGAAGGAAAACCTCCAGAGGAACCACAGCTCATTTCCTCTTGGCATGAATTGGGAGATAACTGTCATCTATGTGTCATTTGGAGGCAGCAGATGCTGTTTCTCTGTGTCCTGCTCACACCCCTACCCTGCTGCAGACTGCACCCACCTCTGCCCTGCTCTGTCTGGCTTTACATCAGCTGCATGCAATGCATGGCATGGGAATAATCAACCTGAAATTCCTGCCAAACTCAGTCTAGTGTGGTGCCCAAGGAGGGGCATCTTCCATCAGGGCAACTTAATTCGTCAGCGATGCAGAAGGTGAGCCTAGTCCAGTCACCACCATCCTGATGTTTGCCACAGTTTGCACCAGCACTGTGAGATGTGGTTGTGGCTGCCCTCATTTTGCTTTTGTTTTTCAGTATGACCCTAATGGAGAGGTGGAGGAGACTTACAGATTGGTAGAACACCAGGTTGGGAGGAACCTCAAGGATCATCTAGTCTAAACTTTCAAGGTAAGAATATAGCTTAAATGAGATGGCCCAGAGATGTTTGCTGACAGTGTCATTGTTCCATACGTTTTCAGGAGACATAATGCACATATAGAATCATAGAATGGTAAGGTTGGAAGGGACCTCAATGATCATCTAGTTCCAAGCCCCTGCCATAGGCAGAGACACCTCCCACTAGTACAGGGCACTCAAGGCCTTCTCCAACCTGGCCTTCAACGCCTCCCTGGGCAACCTGTGCCAGTGTCTCACCACCCTCACTGCAAAGAACTTCCTCCTAAATCATATATTAAATCATCATCTTGAGTCAAAGACTTGTAAGTACAGTAACACAGCTCACTTTTAAATCATCAAATAATAATTAAAAATAATAGGCTCCCATTTCTGCTGAAGAGCCAATGAAATTTTTTTTTTTGTTTTAATAGCAAATTGTAACTCAATCTAAATGTAAATTCCTGGTGAATCTGCTATCTAATTCTCATTATTTCCACTTGCTTAATGCAATTAGAAACATCTGTCACTGATCAACTGTCCACACAGTGAAAATAAATAATAATTCATGCTAGCTGCCTCCACAGTGTTTTTCAGGGAAAAGACTGCTTTAAAATCATCCACTAAAGCCCAAGAGCTAGAGCTATGCAAAATGCTTGTGACAAGCCCTGAATCATCCTGAGTGTGCCTGACAGTCAGTGCCTCTATAACAGAGACATTTGCTGAATGATTTAGGTAAATCCTCTATAAATATAAAAGTGACCACTCTAATTTCTGGAAATATTTGGGGTCTCCATCTTCAGGGGTATATTATGTACTACTAGGACAGAAGTCTCACACCCTGATTCCAAAGCCTGGCCCCAGAGCTGTGCTGGGGATGCAGATGTTTGTACTACTGAGCTGTGGTTGCCAAAGGAGAAGCAGAAGGCCAGTGAATGGGTCAGGACTGCAGAGAAGACATTGGAGTCTCTGGGGCTTGAGGGTTATTCCATTTGCTGCCTGTGGTCCCAATTTGGCACAGAGGAGCTGAGAGAGCCCTAAGAAATGGGCAGCAGTCTCCATGAGACAGACTAGGTGAGGGACATAGATGGTGCTTCTTCCTCTTTAAAACATGTTAGTACATACATGCACACAGTNGCAGGGGGTTGGAACTAGATGATCCTCGAGGTCCCTTCCAACCTTACCATTCTATGATTGTATGATATCATCTGTGTATAAACTCGAGACAAGAAAAAACAGAGAACTATAGTAGATAAGTCTGAACTGAACCTTGAGAAATGAGTTTGTTCATCCCTTGTCCATTAGTGATAAGGACAAGCAGTAAAGGCAGAGTCTAAGTGGAAGGGTATCCTCATTAGATATCTACTGCTGAAATATTCTCAAAGGAGAGAACTAAATCAACCAACCAACAAACAAACAACCCCCACCACCACCAAAACCCCAACAAACAACAAAAAACCAGCCTTCCTAGTAACCAAGAGAAACCAAATGTCACAGTCAAAACTCTCAATGTTTTTGCCTTTGAGGTCCTCAGCAGCTGGATCCTCATCCCATGCTGCTACATGAAGCTGCTGCATGGATCCTGGGATGGTCTCCTTCAATGAACTCCAGAGAAACTGAAGAAGCATGAGCAACAACATTGCCCACACTGCTTTGTGGGTCAGAACAACTCTATGCATGAAATGCTTGTCCTGGCTTCAAAGAGAGGAGAGGAAGCAGAGTGTAAATGGCTTGACTGGTTCTTTTTTTTTTTTTTTTAAATTTATTCTTAAAAAGGGCAAAGGCAAATCTCCTTCATTCACTTCTTTTCCAGGAGACAAGTGTAACTTTGAGACATTACAAGATCTACTCTGACAAGCCCAAGTCTCTAACTGTCTGGGCTGCCAAGCTAGGAGGGCAGGAATGAGTTGCTGGCCTGTTCACAATCTTGTCAGGTCACCTCTAGTCACTACTGCATCTCCTGCTTCAAACCTCCCATCATCTCTCCATTATAACCACAGGGTTGCACAGCAACAATGAGCCAGAGGTACCTCTGCAAATCAGCAGCCTTTTGGTCAGCAGCCCAAAACGTGCTTGTGCCCACGAGGGGATAAGGAGATTTCTGTACTGCTCATTCCATGTTATTCCAGGGAGCACAGGGAATGGTGGCTCCCAAAGACAGATGTGCCAGGGACCAGGCTGCACTGCTGGTCTGCTCTCTGCTTGCACAGGAGGGATTATTCTTGTTCTGGTAACAGGAATTCCAGAGATGGGCAGCACAGCAGAGTGGAGAGTTCTCTCCAACAATAGGGACAAATCACTAAACCAAAAGATATACTATTAACCAATTTTACCAAAGATAAACATTTCCTAAAGTTGGCATATTTTGCTAGCTCTACCTCCAAGTCTCTGGTTAGACCTACTACAAGGCAGCATCATTTTCAAAGTTAGAAGAGAGACTGAGGCTTTCTCCCAGGGCAGGTTTAGATTTGTGTTTCTTTCACCCTAAATGTGGGCACTTTCCCAGCAAAGGTAATAACAAAAGAATTTTCATTCAAACATAATGGTGATGGGCTGTCTCTGAGTGCAGAGAGATAGAAAAGTAAAGACACCCTATCTAGATTATAACAGCCTCACATGCAAAAGGATTGCTTCTCCCAGACAGGCTGGGAGAGGAACATAAGGGGAGCCCCAGCACAGGAAGGACATGGAACTGTTGGAGCGAGTCCAGAGGACGCCACGAAGATGCTCAGAGGGCTGCAGCAGCTCTGCTATGAGGACAGGCTGAGAGAGTTGGGGCTCTGCAGCCTGGAGAAGAGAAGGCTTCCAGGAGACCTTAGAGTAGCCTTCCAATATCTGAAGGGGGCCTACAGGAAGGCTGGAGCAGGATTATTGACAAGGTCTTGTAATGACAGGACAAGAGGCAATGGGTTTAAAGTGGCAGAGGGGAGATTGAAACTGGATATTAGGAGGAAGTTGTTTCCAGTGAGGGTGGTGAGACACTGGCACAGGTTGCCCAGGGAGGTTGTGGAGCACAGAATTACCCAATGTGATCAAAGATCACGTTGGGTGATTCTGTACTCCACAATCTCCCTGGAGGTGTTCAAGGCCAGGTTGGACGAGGCCCTGAGTGACCTGTTCTAGTGGGAGGTGTCCCTGCCTATGGCAGGGGGTTGGAACTAGATGATCTTTGAGTTCCCTTCCAACCTTACCATTCTATGATTCTATGCAAATGAGCACATGACCAAATTATAAGCCAAAAGCCATCTCTTCTGTCCTATTAGAAGAGCTGATGGTTTTCCTGATGACATCCCCTGTCGCGGCCGACACGAATGCCACAGGCAGTTTTTCTGTGCTGGCAGCGGACGCTGCGCCTGCCGCACGCCTTCTCGGGGCACTGAACTCCCTCAGCAAGAGAGCACATCCCTGCAGGAAGAGGGCAAACCAGGGAAATAAACCAGCAGAGAGAGGGACAGATCCGTTTTGACATCAGATTGCCCAGAGCTTCCTCATGAGTAGGCACTTCCCAGAAATAAAGACAGAAAGGAGCGACAAGGCACACGCTGGAAATTCAGTGCAGGCTGGGGGATGGAGATTTGCTCTATCGCTTGAGGACAGAATTTTAATCATTTCCAAAGAGTCTGGGCCTGAAAAACAGGCTCCAGGGCAAAGGCAGGGGGAATAAATGGGGACTGTAGAGGAAGAGGCAGGGGGGGCACAGGTCAACCAGGGCTCCCTTGGGAAGGGCAGTGTGGTCTCCCTGCATCCCCATGCTGCCTGCCTCCAGCCTCCTGCCCTCTGTGTGGTCGCAGATGTCTCCTTTCATTCACATGCTGCAAGAAGCAAGGTGACCCAACACCAGCAGCCTTTGCTGGTAGCACCACAATGCCAGACCCAGCTCCTTTTTGCTTCACTCAGTGCCACTGCCAGCTGTGATGCTGAAACCCATATCTGTGTGAGCCCTAAACTAGCCAGTCTGAATGCATTACTGTGGGCAAACCATCCAAACCTAACATCACACAGCCACAGCCTGCTGCCACTTTTAGTTACCTGCTGCAAGGGAAAGGGAAAGGAAACTTTCCCAGTGAGATGGCAACAATTTAAGACCCTTTTTACTCATTTTATGCAATACTCAGGAGCCTCACTTGTGGCTGAGGCTCTCACTCTGCCACGCTGAAGGAAGAGCCTTTTGGCTGAATGTTGAGAACTTTCATCTAAGCTGCATTTGCTGAAAAGGAAAGGGAAAGGAAAAAGAAAGCAATTTTCTATAAGCTGAGTAATGTAGCTCAGACAATCAAGTCTGGCATCTCTCACTATCAACCTTGTATTTGTACTGCACACTGCAATGGCAGCAATAAGGAGAAATGCTCCATCCTGAAATGCCAGCTCAGATTAGAAATGCACATTTTTTTTACCTTGGCTTGAAAGCAAATCTGCTATGCTGCCTTGCTCATCATTTCTTCTGAGCTACTCTCTTCTAGATTGTTCAGTATCTCCTGAAATCATCTGGTACATATGTTATTATTTTTCAAAACTGCTCGCTCAGACCACGCCATTAAAAAATAATTTTCTTTTCCCATTCCCTTCCAGGAGACAGCTTTTATCCTGTGTCACATTTAGCACTTTCTTACCTGGATTTACTGTTTGGATTTCCTTATCCAGGCAGGGGGATATAAAAGGAAAACTCAGAACCAAAGTGGGACTAATCTGGTGACACATAACCACCCAGTCTGAAGACCCACCTAAGATATAATTGCAGAGGCTACCTTTGCAGACAAGGAGAAAAAAAATCAGACAGCCTGTTTTAGAATGAGCTCATCCATGCCTTACAAGTGCCCTCCTCTCTCTACCACTTGTAAAAGCCTAGACTGGGGGCAGATGCCTACTCTGTGTGTGCCTCAAGTTAAATTAGATGGACCTGACATGGTATGAATCAGGCAGGGGCTCAGGCAAGCTGGGGATGGGCGCAAGGAACAGGATGCAGCATTGACACGAGGGGTGGTCTACCGCAAAGGAGTAGAAGCAGAGAGGAGAAGGAGCTCTTGCATTTCAGCCACATCATCCTGCTCCTGAAATGAATTTAATTCCACCTTTGCACTTGGTGGGTTCCTGTGGCAGAGCCTTGCTGTCACTCTGAGGAGGGGGAAGCGAGGCTGGGGGACACTGGGGAGTCTGTGGCTGGAGCAGCATCTCATGGCCTACAATGCCATATTTCACAACCACTGTTGGACACTGGCAGGTTGGCTCAGGCATGAACAAAAGCACCACTGAAGTCCTGGAGCAGCTGAGCTGAGCAGAAACAATAGTGAATTTTTGAATTTCTCCCAAGCAATTGTGACTGAGGCATTTTCTCTGTAGCAGAGCCAGTAGATGCTGGATGTGCCACTCCTGTAGTGGTGCATGTGGTGGAAGGCCACCAGGGCAGTTTAAATTGCTGATGCTCTACAAAACTTTAGGAATTTACTCATTGGAAGGGGAAGAGCTTTCTTCCTTCATCAGATGTTTTACTGGTTCTAGTCACCAGCTGCCACCCCATAAGGTTGAAAAGCATCACGTGTGCCCAAAATTAAGGCTATTTGACAGATTTTAGCAGAACAAGTGAAAAAGGAAAATACTGAGTGTCTTCACTTGTATGTGGCCAGCTGTAAAGAACATCCAACTCTCAGCATATGCATTATGAATAAATGTACCTTTTTAGCTTATCTCTCTCTCCTGGCAGCTCATGGATGGCTCCCCAGTCTGTATTAGCTTAAATACAATTTATTCTGGAAGGCTGATAATAGGGATATTGATTATGCAGGCTGTTGGAAATCATACCCTCATTTCCCTCCATGGAGGTGCATGATTGCCATTCTCTGGCATTGTGATGCTGTAAGCATGGCACTGTGGGACTCTGCTCCCTGAGGCTCCTCAAGTGGCATTGGATAGACATGTAGGCTTGGTTACAGGGGTCTTAGGGCATGAAAGGGTGAAATCTGGCTCTGTTCAGAAGCCAGCTCAGAAAGAGAGGTACACACAGCAGTACCCTCCAGGGAAGCATCCAACTCCCCTTCCCCAGTTAACCTCGAGACACAGAGGTACCTCTGTCTCTGGAGTCACTTTGCTCCTATCTTCTCTTACTCCCTGCCTCTACCTGTCCCATCTTTTGCTAATGCTCCTCCCATACCTATGCTAACTTGCAGGTGGTTGTGAAACAGATCTGGCGGGACAGAGCTATTCCTGCTGGGCTTCATTAATTTTCAGTCTTGCCATTCCCAGACACAGCCTGGCTTTCTCTACAGCTGCTTGATCAGATTGACCTTTATGGCACAGCTGATCCTGCTGGAGGTCCTCTGTGCCCTGTGCCCATTTGGGTTCATGGTTGATCCCTTGCCCTGGAGCTGTGCACCCTACTTGACCTCTTCATATCCTGCTCCTGGTGAACCTCACTGACTAGCATGACCTGACAGCTCGCTCCCTACAGCCTGCCTTGCTGGCATCTGACTGCAGAGCTTGTTCTCCTCCTGCAGGTCCATCCCTTGAGTGCCATCTGCAGCACAGGGGCAGTGTCCACTCTCATTGTACATCATGGACACTCGAAGTCAGCACAGGGAAGCCTGGAACACACAAGCACACCTTCAAGCTTCTGTGCTTAGACCAGCCTCTTGTGGCCAGCACCACTGCATTGGCATTGCTGGAGTCAAGCCACGGTGCACAGCAGAAGTTCTTCCCACTCTAGTTTCTGAGCCCTGCTCAGGATTTCCCCGAGATGCTCATCCCACCTCCTGTCACAAGTCTCTTAAATTTTGCCCTCACAATTGAGACTTTCCACCTTCATCCTTCCTGAGGTCAGTCTTGGCTCTTAAGTTGAATTGTTCACTCTCCACCTCTGCACATCAAATTTTCTCGTTTTCTGCCTCTGTGCTCTTCTATTTCCCAGCAAACACTCTCCCCTCTAAGCTCAGCTTCTGTGATCTGGGTTCACTGGAGCCTAAGCTGAGAAATAAATCCTGGAGCAACAACCCTCCAGCCTGACCTGAGATGATCTGCAGGCCATGGATAACAGTGGTGGATGCTTTTGGAAGGAATCAGTGAGGGTCTGTAGAGCAGATTAACACAGTCATTCCTTGCAGGCTGAAAAGTTTGGTTTGGGAGCAGACTTGGCTCACCTTGTCCCGTTTTAATCTGTTCCCTAATCCTGTCTAAGGCAACATCTAGGTGTTGTGCAACAACTTTGTCTGGAGGAAGTGAGATGATTGGGAAAGCCAACAGCCCTCCCAGCATCACATTCCTCATGGAGCAATGCTAAACATATTTTCCTCATGTTATTCTTCACTAAACAGCTAACTTTCAGCAGAAAAGCTCTTTGCTCACAGCTCACTGGATGCTTAGCAAGACCACAGACTTAAATCTCTGGTCCAAGCTCCCACTACCCTTTGGGCAGAGCAGTATCTCCTTCATCCCTCATGGTAACCAAATCCAGACATATATTTGCCCCATCTGTAGCCATGCTTGTTGTATTTAAGATGATAAAAACTGTCAGGGACTCAAGAGGCAGTAGAAGGCCAGGAGGAGACTTTCCTGGAGGAGAGAGAGAGAGAGCTTCACACTGTTCATCTGCCAGGAGCTACAGGCTGCACAGGGGGAATTATACGGTTTGTCTCAGTGATGTAAATCCCACCTCAAACACTTCTGCAGCTCCCAAGTTGATCCAAAGCTGTGGATCTCAATAATTTTTAATATCAAAGACATTAAAAAAATCTACTTTGCAATTTTCCAAATGCATACTGAGTTAGACTATAGTCTTACTGTAGTAAATCAGGATTTGGTTTGGAAATCAGACACATCAGAGTCCTGGCTTTGCAGTTAGTTAGGGAAAGTAAAGCCTCCTCTCCAGAAGGCAGATCTGAGCACCCTTTCATATACAACCCATTTGAAATTATGATCCAAATCCAATTTTGGCACATATTTCTCAGTGCAAGGGACTGGATTCTGTCAGATTCCTAGCAGAAAACTCACTCAAGTTCAGCCTGGTCTCCAGTTATTTTCCTGCCCTACAGAAAACATCCATTTTTTTGTGATAGGAGCAACACACCAGTCCACAACTACAAAGCTCCTCGGAGGACAGCTGTCAAGCCAAAACTGATCCCTTCCATTGAGATGAAGGGACACTTTCCAGATGTTCTGTTGAAGGTATGAAGAGGCTGGGTGGGAAGAGAGTTGTAGGAAGCCTCCTTCAGACACTCACCCAAGGGCAGCATTGCCAGCCCACCCCAGTCCTCTGTGTCCTATAGGACATGGCCTATAAGCAACCCCAGCAACACATTCCTTGTGCTGCTCCTGGAAGGGTGTCAGGGCAGTGGGTCTGGAGGGGCAGTACTCACCCTCTTACCTGCTCCCAGCCCAGTGCTGGCTGCTGCTGCCTTCTGCAGTGATGGTAAAAAGCACTTTTGGAGAAGAGCCTGCAAGAGCCGAGTTGTCTCTCTCACATGGCAAAGACAGCTACCGGCACCCAAACGTCTCCATTTATGGTCAGGGCTGTAAGGCTGCATTGCTGCATCAGCCTGGGAGCTGGTCCTGTTAAAGGAACCCCCAGCTCCAGCAATGCAGCGGGGCTGGACCCCATTTCCCTGCAACTTTTGTGACTTCCCAGGGGAGATTGGGCCCATCCTGGGGTTTGTTTATCCTAATCTGAGGATATGATATATTGCTGTGGTCCTCATGCACAACCTTTATCCAGAATTAGACAGCTTCTCCTCAATAGTAGGTAGGTGCCATCCTCAGCACCTCCTGGAAGAAAACCTTTGCTTGCTGTGCCAGCCCTGCTCAGTGGTATACAAGAATGAGGCAGCAAGAAAACACAGGTAAATCCCCACTGACTGCAATTTCCTGACCATGAGCAGTACAGAATATATTGCCAAAAGCTCTACAGCATATTGGGAGGAGAGTGGAACATCTGATTTCTCCCTCTAACCATTATCAGTGGAGTTACTGCTTTCAAAAGATGCTAAATGTCCCCCCAGGACAGTGTGCCTCAGCCAGGTCTCAGTGAAGCGAAGCTGGGAGCAGCAAGGGACATTGGTGTGCTCTGAACTGAACATCTCCACTGGGACAGTCACACTGATGCCAGCTGTCCATGTGGCAGTGAGTCACCAGCCCACAAGGCATCTCGCCAGCCCAAGAGGTATATTGCCAGCTCAATGTTGGCTCACAGTTACCAGTGTCTCCCACCCTGGAGTGGTTCCTGACGATGAGACACAGAAACAGGCATGTTAGAGACAAGTCCTGGGCTTTCAAAGGACTCCTGATCCACTCAAAGCACAGCCAGTCACCTTTTGTGCAAGGCAAAAAGGTTGGAAAGTGATGCTCTCTGCATCCCATTAATTTTGGCTGGGCACTTACATGTACTGCTGTTCAGGTGGTTTGGGATTCTCTTGCATTGCTGCTGGAACCAAGAAATGCTGCAAGCTTACCTAGCTCACCACAAGCTATTTGGGCAGCCAGAGTTACTTAAGAAATGATAGCAAGTGGGTTAACCAACCAAATACCTACAGGTGAGCATGGTCCTGACCCCCACATCTCTCCCTGACTCTTCCAAATCAGGCTCAGTGCTCCTCAGGGAGAAAGCTAGAAACAAAAAAGCCTATTTTTTTCCCCATGTGGTTACACTTAAAAGCCCTCCAGACCTCACAGACAGCTCTGCTAGGAACCTCAGATGAGCTCTATTTCTGCAACAGCTCTTCCAGAGTGGAAGAATTAGGAGGCTTTACACTTTTGGATGACAGTTGCTGGAGCTGCTGTCAGATAACAGGCACCGGCAGCCGGCAGAGGAGCCGGGAGGGAGCCAGGCTGCACAGGAGCCGGGAGGGAGCCAGGCTGCACAGAAGCCGGGAGGGAGCCAAGGCTGCACAGGAGCCGGGTGGGAGCCAGGCTGCCTGATTCAGCCAGCCTGGAAGTTTCTAAAAACCCCGGATGAAAAGGAAAGAATTGCCAATTATGCAAGTCTTTAAATAAAGCAACACAAACCTTTCACGTGCAACAGACAAATGATACTTGGTCCCAGGGAAGTAATATAATTGACAAGGAGGCTGAAAGTTCAGAATGCGTGAGCAAATCCATTTTCCAGAAGCAAGAAAGAAACTAAGTCACTGAAAAGGATTAGCTGGATAAAGCCAAACACTTGGAAAAAAGAACAAAAAAAACCCACCAAAACAAACAAACAAACAAAAAACCAAACCCACCACCCACAAAAAAAACCCCAAAACCAAAAAACAAACCCAAAATCTAAATATGCATCAAACAGAAAGAGGAAAAAAAGAAAAAAAAACCCACACCAGATTGTAGGAGATCCAAAGAGCTAAGCTCTGCTCCTGCTCAGAAAGAAAATGCTGTCAAAAAAATATCTTGTGTAAACTTGCCACACACCAGACCATCAACAGGCATTTAGCAAATGAAACACATAGCAAATGCAACTCTTCTTCCTAATCCCAAATCAAACAGGCTTTGAGTTTCAGACCCTCAGGAAGAGATTTCCATATGATCCTCCTCTGTCTCCGTTTATGATTAGCCATTCTAAATTTCAGCATTTATCTGACAAAGCACATTGGGGAGGGCTTTCTTTTATCTGCAAAGCCTGCATTTCTGCTTTTTCCTAGCTGCTGCTCTACCACTCTGCAAACACTCAGCTTGGAAGCAAAAGGCTTTAGTCAAGACCCTTTGACTGACTAAACCCAGGATCGCTTCCCTGATGATGGTAACCCTAAGCCTGTGCTTTAGGTGCCAACACCAAAGCAAGCCAGCATTCACAGAAAAAGATTGTAAATGCTGCCTCTGAGCCCAAATCTTACTTTTGGGGCTCAGTAATGCAAATAAAACATATGTGCATGAGGGTGTCCCATTGGCAACAGCTGTGTGGCCAGTCTGAGGGGCCTTTGTAGTTTCAAGAGAGAATTTGTGGTGTCAGAACATTACAATCTGATCTGGTGGAGCTGTCTCACATAGTCAAGGCTGACTCCTGTGAGCAAACACAGGAGAATAGTTCCCACTTGCCATCCTCCTGCAACCTGAAGTATGGTCCTCATTAGCCATCAATTGATACGTTTTGAACGACATTCATAAACCCCTGAGACTGATCACAGCTAATTTGCAGACAAAAAAGGGAACACATATGCTTAATACACTGTTTTTTGCAAACACCCTGATCATTCCCAGATGCATCTATTTCTGCCCAGCAGCACTCGAGGCAGCAGGAGAGGAAATAATTTTAGCTCCCCAGAGCCACTGGCCTAAGCAGTTTCAAGGTGCTCCATGAGTCCTTCTGCAGCCTTTTGAAGGAGCTGTACCCATCTCCCTCTTTCAATCAGACCCAGCTTCTTCTGCCATATTTTTCCATACCCAAATACAGCAATAGGATCCCTTAACCCTTCTCTAAACAGAGCACTTGACATCACATACACATAAGCACTGCAAGGCTGTGTAAAGCCAGATCCAGTTTAGGATTTATTTTGATCTCACCCATGGTAGAGAAATCCATTCTACCAGTTCCCAGCGGTCTCTCGCAAATTTGCCAAGAGTGTGAAATTAGCTATAGAAAAGCTTCCAGGAAAGGCTGAGGTTGGTGGGAGGGAGGAATTTTCACATGAGAATTTAAGAGCCTGGCTCCTAAGTGATTCAAGCCAATGCAGGCCTAGATATTAAGACTCAAAACAGCTTTGGAGAAACTTTTTTCATGGTATAAACCAGCAAATCACCCTCTGTTCCAGCCCATGGCAAGCTCCCCACAGAAAAATACAGCTTTGAACTGACAGCCAGAAGCCCAGGGTTGGATGAACATTTTATTTACAGCTTCATATTTGGTTCAGCTACAAGATGAAGTAATAATAATGGTGCTCAGAGATCACGACACAACTTTTATCTGAAATCTCACCACAAGTTGCAAACAATATGGGTCATCTGGTGAGAGACTTCCCCTGGTGAACTGCATTGGATTTTTAAGGCCAGGCTGGATGGGGCTCTGAGCAACCTGACCAAGTGTGTGGTGTTGCTGCCCATGGCAGGGTGGGGGGTGGAACTGGATGATCTTTGAGGTCCCTTCCAACCCTGACAATTCTGTGATAATGTTGCTCCCAGAGGGAGCCTAGTTAATGTGGGGCATACCAAGGCAAAGCATTTCCCATCTGGGTAGCATCAGCCCATTTCTGCCTCAAGTGGGGAAGCAGCTCTAGGACCACCCAAAAGCTGGAGGCTTTGCCCATGCTTTATAGGAAGGCAAACCATTCAATTGCAAAGAGTATCAATATTGAAGACATACTGAAATCAAAACATCCTCTTCTTCTGTCATCTGCTCTACCCAAAAGTGTTTTATTTACTAGTGTCCTGAGTAGACTCTACCTGACAGCATTGCAAAACCTCATTTAACCAGAAAAGCATCTGAGATGTACACACAGGGGCATGGTGCTGCTCAGAGAGCTGGCTCCATGCATACAACAGAGGTCTCTGCTTTTTCTGGATATTAATTTTTCACAATCATCCCTTCTGGCTTTCCCCATTCATATGTTACTTGAAAACAGTAATTTATTGTATGAATAAAATTCAGCCAGGGGTCACTTGAAAACTAGTTAAGTGTGATTTACAGAGCAATTCACTTCCTCAATTGATTACAAGAAACTCCTACTGAAGGTGTGACTGACCACTTAAAAAAACCAATGATGTCACATGATATTGTTCNCAGCCTGTCCTCATAGCAGAGCTGCTCCAGCCCTCTGAGCATCTTCGTTGCCCTCCTCTGGACCTGCTCCAACAGTTCAATGTCCTTCCTGTGCTGGGGGCTCCAGAACTGTACACAGTACTCCACAAGAAGAGGGCACAGAGCTTCCTAAACTAGCCTCCTCGATCTCATCTTCACTGTGGGGTTTTTGAGTTATTGATAAACCCTCAAATAAGCAGGGTGGCCAGGGCAGTTCATATAGATTTCCTGCAGTATTATTTTAAGCTGTGATTATTAATGTTGTGAGCAGTGCTGTAGCAGAGCTGTTCTCCAATAGCTCATTCATTTTTAACTGAATTAAGAAACACTTTAAAAGACATTTATATGGAAGAGGAAGCCAAGTGCCACATCCCTGTGATGAAGGTGGCTGAACTTCCCCTAGCCAGATGCTAAGCATCAGTGAGCCCAGTGAAGCCTGGTGCAGAGATGCTCACGTGCAGAGACCATTGAAATGGTGTTTTGTTTTAATTAAACATTCTGCTTTAGCTGTTTTCATTCCAGCCCTGCCTTGGCCCTTTCATAGTTATCCAGACACTCTCTGACCACACTCAGAGTCCTGGAGAGCTGAGAGATTTCACCTCCTCTGTGACTATGTGCTTGAAAAAATGTTACCCATGAACATTTGGTGTTTTACAGCAGCTTTCCAGAAAGTGAGGCTGAATGTGCTTCCGGTGATTCAAGTGGCCCTCAGCAATCCCCATGCAGGTTTGCCAGTGCTAGGCAGGATCCTGGCTTATCAGCTGCAGCTTAGGGAATTGGACACTATGGGAAGTTTCATTTCCTGCTTCTTGGGCTGCCTTTGGCTGGCCAGTAGTTTGTAAAAGGAAAGACATTCTTCTAATTCTTGTTATTAACCCATTGGTGATCCCTGAGACATGAGCCAGATTTGTGAGGAAAGCTTCCAGTAGCTCATCATTACACAGCCAGCACCAGAATCTCTGTGTTGCTAATTTTAAAAATAAAAAGTAAGACAGATGGAGCAGAGACTTATTTCAATGTATATCTGTGTTGGCCATGATTTACAGCCTCTGTAATATCTCAAGCAATGCTGTTCTGTGGCACCACCACTGCAACCTCTTGTATACCAGCTGCATTTCTGATACAGGTGGATGCATGGGGTGCAGCTACCTCTGGGATGGAGCCTGGCATCCTGCTCCAGCGACACAAGATGGCAAGTAAGGTAGATGAAAACAGATGCTGGAGGTATTTGAGGCAGATATTTTTTTGCAAAGAAAAAAACAGATGCATTTGTCAAAGCTGAGCAACACCTCAAAAAATAGCTAAAAGATATAGTAAATGGTGTCAGAAATGACCAGAGCTGGTTTTCTATCTCACTGGCAGTGACAGGGACAGTTCTGGCACAGAATAAACCAAAATTAATCCTTCCTACAGATATGTCATTGCAGATCCTTCCCACCTAGCACTAGCACAGCCCCGCTGTGAGCTCTGCAGGCAATCACAGTGTGAAGTTGCTGAGAAAACCAGCTGGAAACTCTTCTCTCTCCCCACTCCAGTGAAACTCTGCAGCCAAAGCAAACTATCACATGGCAAAACGTGCAGTTCCTACCTGAACAAGGAGTTCCAGCTTCCTGTCATCAAGGAGGTGCACTTGGCATCTGCGACCCTCCGTCATCTGCAAGAGAGAAGAGGCATCTGTGTCAGGGCTCAGCACACCACTGCCAGCTCCCCCAGCACAGGCTGGAGGCTTTCATTCACTGCCCTGCTCTTGGGCTCTGTTTTGGTTTAGGTTTTTGTTTTCTCTCCCTTTCTCCCCTTCCGCCACACCCCTCCTCCATTAATCTCTGGTGTTTTGGTACCAAAAGAAACAAAAGGCTGGAAAGAGAAGAAGAAAAGCCACCCCAATAGCTGTCATGGAGGAGTATGTGGATACAGCTGCTGGGAGGAGGTTGTTCCAGTGCGAAAAATGGGAGCAGGGGGACAGTTTGCAGCACATTTCGTACCACAGCCTCCAGCTTTGCAGCCAGCTTGACTGGTGGAGGAGACATCCAGAAAAGTTCTTAACAGCAGTGATTCAGCCATCTGCAAGGTAGCACTGAGCAAGCAAGGCTCCTCCCTGGGCTCTGCTGACAGTGCTCCCTGGGGTTGCGTCAGCTGCTCATTTGGGCCTGAATCCCCAAATGGGCTTGTCCTACTTGGGATGTCCTATTTAAGATCACAGAATCATGGAATGTTTTGGCTTGGAAGTGACCTTTAAAGGTCATCTAGTCCAAACTAACTGCAGTGAGCAGAGACATCTTGAACTCAATTGGGTTGCTCAGAGCCCCATCCAGCCTGACCTGGAATGTCTCCAAGGATGGGGCACCTACCACCTCTCTGGGCAACTTGTTACAATGTTTCACCACCCTCATTGTAAAAAATTTCTTCTTTATATCTAGTCCAAATCTCTCCTCTTTTAGTGCAAGACCATCACCCCTTGTCCCATCACAACAAGCCCTGCTAAATGGATTATCCCCATCTGATGTACCACACAAGCCACTTGCGATTATTCTAATCCACTTGTGATTATTTTCCTCTACAGTCACTCAAGCCTTTTCCTGGTTCCTCTCTTGCACAGAGCACCATAAGTGAGGAGCAACTTTGCTTTGCAGAGTTATGGATCCCAGCTCAGTGCCCTTCAGCACACACAGGCACAGCCACAATCCCACTCTCTGCTAATGGGATATGAACTGCCTAAGCCTCTTTGGCTCTTGGAAATCCCTTCCTCAGCACGACTTAGGTGGCACGCAGGCAGACCCTCAGAGTGGGCTTGCTCCATGACATTTATACACACCTGGGCCCACAGTGGCAAGGACTCAGCTCAGCCCCACGGCACAGCTCAGTCTACCAGGGATCCACCACCTTCTAGCCAAGGCACCTTCCTAAGTGCTATATAAATCCCCAGCTCAGTTTAATTATATTTCTTGCTGTGGTGGGTCCTAAAGCATCACCTGGAGGAAGCAGAGGTCCACAGCAGCCTGGCTGGGAGGTACAGGCTGCTGAGGGTGTGGCTCCCACAGTGCCCATAGTACTTCTGCTCTCACCCATCGCCTTGCTCTACTGAGCTGAGACACTGATGCAAAGCTGCCTTGCATAGAGTGGGAAGGTGTGGGCTTGGTGGGTTAACTAAGGACAGCTCAGCCTTCTGCTTTAGCTTTGCAGGCTAAAATGCATCCACATGTGGCTTGGTGGGGCTGAATGTGCTGGCATCCAGGAGGTGGTAGTGGATGCCCCACCATAAACATCACCCATTTGAGTCCAGGTAGTGTGTGGCCATTGCCATGGGGTCAGTAACCTCAGCTGTCTCCAGGAGCATCTCCCTCACCCTGACAATTGCTGACTCTTTGCGCAGCCTGTCAGGCTCTCCTGGGTGCTTCTGTCCCACATCCATCTCCACTTTTCCTGGTGTAAGGAAAGATCAACACTTACCCTGACCCCAGCCTCTTCCCCATAGCAAAAACCAGATGTGTTGAGAAATCTATTGAGCCTCAAGTGGCCATACAAGATGCAGAGTTTATTATGAGACAACTTTAGACAGAATGAGCTTTTCCCTTCAACTCAGTTCAAATTTACGACCCTGGAATGCACAATCCCATGTGATCCAAGCAGACTTTACCCCTGTTGTTATTCCCACCAGCACGCCTGGGGGGTATCATGCACGCGAAATAATATCACTCTCCTTCACTAAATAATATCACTTTCCTTCTCATTTTCCACGAACAGAACTGGAGCCCTGGCATTGCAGCCAAAGGAAAGCCTTGTAAAACAAGGCTTCTCATAAATGTCAGCCAGTTACTGCCATGGCAATAAATTGTCTTCTTACGAGAGTTTCCCTCGGCAAGCGGCCCTATGCAAAATATGGCTTCTCATAAGGTATATAAATTGGTGAGTGAGACTTTTCTTTATGAGGTCTGTATTAAATGGCTTTCAGCTCAGCTGTAAAGCTACACCAGAGGCTCACAGAAGGGCTTTGCAACAGTCTGCCCTGCCTGCCTGGAATAAGAGTTGTGGGGGTTGTGCTTGTGTGAGCACATGGAATATCAAGCTTGCTTTGCTGGACATCCCCAGCAGATAAAACTCTTAGCGGCTGAGCTCTGCTTCAGCATCTCTCCTGTCCCCTTACTGTCACACATCTGCTGCATCCCTGTGATGGTGAGCATGCACTGATAGTCCAGGTCTAATATAGAATCATAGAACCATAGAATGGTAAGGTTAGAAGGGACCTCAAAGATTATCTGGTTCCAACCCCCTGCCATAGGCAGGGACACCTCCCACTAGTACGGGGCACTCAAGGCCTCCTCCAACCTGGCCTTGAACACCTCCAGGGAGGGCTTGGTAAAATAAGCTCACAGGGAGGGAGCAGCCACAACCTCCCTGGGAAACCTGTGCCAGTGTCTCACCACCCTCACTGGAAAGAACTTCCTCCTAACATCCAGTCTAAATCTCCCCTCTGCCAGTTTAAACCCATTGCCCCTTGTCCTGTCATTACAAGACCTTGTCAATAGTCCCTCCCCAGCCTTCCTCTAGGCCCCCTTCAGATACTGGAAGGCTACTCTAAGGTCTCCTCGAAGCCTTCTCTTCTCCAGGCTGAAGAGCCCCAACTCTCTCAGCCTGTCCTCATAGCAGAGCTGCTCCAGCCCTCTGAGCATCTTCATGGCCCCCCTCTGGACCCACTCCAACAGTTCCATGTCCTTCCTGTGCTGGGGGCTCCAGAACTGTACACAGTACTCCAGATGGGGTCCAACGATATGAGTTTACCCAAGCAAGAAGAGATAAAGCAGTGAGTTTATCCCAGCAGTCACATGCTATGGCAGGAGTGGAGACACAGCCCAGCTCTCCTCTGATGTGTTCCCTCAGTTATAACGAAGTTGAAATAAGAAAAAAAGAAAGTGAAAGGAGGAAGAGGGAAGATTTTCTGAGATGTCTGACTTTGTGCTTTAGCATTTCAGCAAAGCACTTGCTTCTCTAGCTCTCCACGCTTTTCCAACCTGGAGTTTCAAATTCCCTTAGTGCTTTCACTGCTTAAAGATATCCCAAATACAAACAGCTAGGAATACAAAATATCTGAATAAGGTGACACTCTGAAATGCAGAACATGATGCTAATGCAAGGTATTTTGTGAACATAATTTGCGGAAAAGGGAACCATAGAAACACAGAACTGTAGGCATTATAAGTAACCTTGAAAGATCATCCGGTCCAACCCCACTGCCAGAGCAGGATCACCTAGAGCAGATCACACAGGAACACATCCAGACAGGTTTTGAATGTCTCCATTGAAGGAGACTCCACAACCCGTCTGGGCAGCCCGTTCAGGGCTACAGCACCTTCACAGTGAAAAAAGTTTTGCTTATGTTCATGTGGAACCTCCTATGCTCCAGCTTGCACCCATTGCCCCTTGTCCTGTCACTGGACATCACTCAGCAGAGCCTGGCTCCATCCTCCTGACGCTCACTCCTCACATATTTACAAGCACAAATGAGGTCACCCCTCAGTCTCTCTTAAAGCTAAAGAGACCCAGCTCCCTCAGCCTTTCCTCAGAAGGGAGATGTTCCACTCCCTTCATCATCTTTGTATATGGACTTTTTCAAGTAATTCTCTGACTGAGGGACCCAGAACTGAACAACTGCATGCTGCTTTCACATTGACTTGTCCCCATCAGTTCTGTTCCTCAGCAAAGTGCCTGTCAAAGGCCATGATAATTTTTGTAATTTGGTCACGCAGTGTATGAGCACACAGCAAGGCACATATTTGAATTCTTTAGTGTCACCTTCTTTCTGTGCCACTCCATGGTTTGAAGGTTCATTCTCTGGGTTAATGGCCCCAGCTGGTGGTCTGCAGGGTGTTTCCACTTAGGAGAGAGGGTAAAGAGCTAAAAAGGATGCATCAGCCACTGCACAGCCCCAGGGGAGAGAAAGAGACTCAGCACTGGACCCTCCTCCCAGCCCAGGTACCAACACAGATGGTGAAGGAGCTGCTGGTTTTATCTTGGCTGATAGCTCAAAAGGAAACTCAAAAGGACCACAAAGTATGTGTCTGGATCCGCGTCACAGTATTCCCTGCTGTAGGCAGGATGCCCAGCCATGGAGCTTTGTATTTCCCTTAGAAACAAATTATGCTTTCCAAGAGAAAAGAAAACAAGGTAGAAGGTAGACTTTCTGCTTGATGAAAGCTAAAATATGATGGTGCTGCCATCCCTTCTCTCCATTTTATTATTCCATCATGTGTCTGAAGCCTGCACTACGTGCTTTCTTGCATCATTAGATAATACAAACTCTACTAGTTTGTCAGAGCAAGGAATGGGAATGTTTCAAAGCACAGCAAGAAGGAACTGATTTAGCACAGGCTGTCTGCATGGAGGATGCTGCTTCTGAAGCTTTGCAAATTGACTCTGATCTATAGGATCTGCTGCATTGCTGTGGATGGGGCTGTGGCCGGCTCTTAGGAGACAAAACAGGGAACCCCAAATCCCTGTAAATGGGAGTGTGGGAGCATGAGGTCACTAAGCATGAGCTGAGCAGCACCAGAGCTTGGATGGAGGAAGACTATCAGAAATGAACAGAGGTGCCCCTCTCTGAAGGCTATTACCCAGAGAAGGATGGGGAGATCTGAGATGAGGCACAGTGCCATGGCTTTCCCTTCACCATGGAAAAATAAAATCCTAGCAAAGACACAAGAAGCAATGGTTGAGAAGAGCTGTTGACAGAAGAGCACACTTCATGAGGCAGGGAAACAAGGTTGTTTGTTCCTGATTAAGTCCTGGATTTCACCATGCCTCAGTGAATGTCTTTTCCTGTACCAACATAGCTTCCCCATTTCCTTCTCAAAGGCAACACTCTTTTACCCTAACTTTGGAAAGTAAAAAGTCAAGTGTCTGGTTTAACCCAACAGTCTAGATGCCCTTGACATTCAAAGTAGAGAGAACTTTTAGACATTTCAAGTTAGGTGAGACAATTGCCAGGCAAGCTCCTTATTTGTGCCTGCTGCTTGCTCAGCTGTTTGCACACGGTTTGTCCCATACGTGAGGGTCTTGTCCCATACACGAGGGACAAGAGACTAGATCCAAGCTCTAGTGCTCCACCCAGCAGAGTCCTCCAACAGCCAGCATGCTGTATCTGTATCAACTCCTCAAATTTCCAATGCTTCTCAAGATGGTTTTACAAAGGGGAAGTCATGTTTCACCAACCTGATAACCTTCTATGAGGATGTAACCAGGTGGATAGGTGATGGAAGAGCAGTGGATGTGCTTTACCTTGATTTCAGTAAAGCATTTGACACTGTCTCCCACAGCATCCTCATAGCTAAACTGAGGAGGTGTGGTCTGGGTGATGGAGTAGTGAGGTGGATTGGGAACTGGTTGAAGGAAAGAAGTCAGAAAGTTGTGGTCAATGGAATAGAGTCTAGCTGGAGGCCTGTAACTAGTGGAGTCCCTCAGGGGTCAGTACTGGGACCAGTATTATTCAATGTATTCATTAATGACCTGGATGAGGGCATGGAGTGCACTATCAGCAAGTTTGCTGACAACACCAAGCTGGGTGGAATGTCTGACACACTGGAGAGTTGTGCTGCCATTCAGAAGGACTTAGACAGGTTGGAGAGTTGGGCAGGGAGAAATTTAATGAAATTCAACATGGGCAAGTGTAGAGTCATGCACCTGGGAAAGAACAATCCCATGTATCAGTATAGGTTGGGGACTGACCTGTTAGAGAGCAGTGAAGGGGAGAAGGACTTGGGAGTCCTGGTGGATGGAAGGATGGCCATGAGCCAGCAGTGTGGTCTTGTGGCCAGGAAGGCCAATGCCATCCTGGGGTGTATTAGAAGGGCTGTGGTTAGTAGGTTGAGGTTTTCCTCCTCCTCTACTCTGCCCTGGTGAGGCCTCATCTGGAGTATTGTGTCCAACTCCAGGCCCCCCAGCTCAAGAAGGACAGGGAGCTGCTTGAGAGAGCCCAGTGCAGAGCCCCAAAAATGACTAAGGAAGTTGAACATCTTCCTTATGAGACTGAGGGAGCTGAGGCTTGTTAGCTTGGAGAGGAGGAGACTAAGGGGTCACCTCATTAATGTTTATAAATATGTAAGGGGTGAGTGCCAGGAGGATGGAGCCAGCCTCTTCTCAGTGATGCCCAGTGACAGGACAAGGGGCAATGGGTGGAAGTTGAGGCATAGAAGGTTCCATGTGAATCTGAGGAAGAATTTTTTCACTGTGAGGGTGACAGAGCACTGGAACCAGCTGCCCAGGGAGGCTGTGGAGTCTCCCTCTCTGGAGATATTCAAGAACCGTCTGGATATGTTTCAGTGTGATCTGCTCTAGGTGATCCTGCTCTGGCAGGGAGGCTGGACCAGATGATCTTTTGAGGTCCCTTCCAGCCCCTGACATTCTATGATTCTATGCATAGAGAGTTGGAAGTGTATTACACGCTCCTGAGAGCTAGTGGTTCATACATACAGCAGGGAGCTACACATGCTGGGTGTGAATATGGGCCACATGCATTTCGTGGGCCAGACTTACCATGAACTGAAATGGAAAGGATGTGCCAAAATACAGAACATTTTTTTTTATAACAGCTCAGTACATCACTTTTTTTTTTTCTGAAAAATCTGCCACTTCTTTTAGTGCCTGCCCATGCAGCCTGACCCTCAAGCACTTGAAGAACTGAACACAAGTGCTTCTCAAAAGCTCTGTCATTTATACATGAGTGTGTAAAGACTAGGGACAGCGTATCTTCAATGTACAGACACAGATGGTGCTTGTAAGGCACATGAAGATCTGAAGGAACGTGTTTGTGTGGATGAGGTGCTGGATTAATGTGCAGCAGAGCTGATCATGCACAAAGCATGCATGTTTTCTCCTCTCCTTGGCTTCTGCACCTTGAGGATAGGAAAACTGATGCTGACCTGCTTTGCGAAATGCTTTGAGATCCATCAGTGACAAGAAGACCTGACATATGCACTTGTTCTCTCTCATATAGGGATATTACAGAAAGGAAATCTCTCTTGTGGTTACTCATGGGATCTTCCATATCATAGCTGTTTTTCTCAAGGAAAGAATGTTTTAGTTACCTTTATCACAAGACTTTAAATCTCCTGTGGAGGCTCTTACCTAAATATTTACACAATGGGTTTCCTAGGGAAGGCAAGCTGGTGGCTGTTTCGCTCTGTGGCATGAACTTTTCCAGTGACTGCTCTCCTCTCTATTCATCTTTGCTCTAACTGCAAACACTGTCTCAGAAAATCCTATAAACTGTCTGTGACACAGCCCAAAAACCCCACACCACGCTCAGCTAATCCCTGCACGCCTGTCACTCTGTCACTAAATTATCAGCAACTGTCCACAGAACCGATCCATCCAACACAAACAGTGCAGGCGCCGGGAGGAAACAGCTCCAAAGGGAACCTTTCCCTTTCAAAATGAAAAAATCCTCCTGGTGAAAGCACTGTCACACTAAATAACTCCAAGGCACCACATGCAAATGCTATTTACAATGGCAGTTCTATAAATATCTGCAGCACGTTTCATTAGCCCAGCGACTGCAGAAATCAAGAGGAATACGGCGTGTTCTTCCATGACTCAAATCACAAATTATAATTGGAGGCAGAATGTTTCCTAAATGCTCACTGCCTGTACAGGAGGCAATTACTGTGCTGAATATACAAAAATCTGTGTAGCTTAGCCTGCTGTTTGGACAGACCCGCTGAAAGGAGATAGGGAGAGATGACAGCCTGCTGATTACAATGAACTATTAGATTAAACATCCTGCTCCCACTTGACCACTTCTTGCTGCCTTCTCAGCCTGGCAGCTCCTAAGCTTGCAGGGAGAGTGGGCCAGAATTTTCTGTGTTTTCAATGTAGGTACATGTGGCAGCACCATGAACTGGGGCAGGTCTTGCAAAAGGCTGTCTGTTGCATTGACCAGCACTGCCTCTTCACTTGCTTCTTGCATCCATCTGTCATCTCCTGTTCTACAAGAAACTGAAGGAATGGACTGGGGTTTGGGTTTTTTTTGTTTGTTTGTTTGTTTTGTTTGTTTGGTTTGTTTTTTTGTTGGTTTTTTTTTTCTTTTGTTCGTTTGTTTTTCTTTAAGCTCTGTGTTTGCAGAGCATCCTCCCCAGCTGCTGGTCTGTATCAGCACCTAGTAAATAATACTGGCAGTGACTGGGATGAGCAGGGCTGTGAGATAGCGTGCAAAGAGCTGAGCTACATGACTGATCCTTGCATGGACACTTGGGGAGGGGGGAGATGGCTACAGCTGACTCTGTCATTGGTGCAGAGCAGCAATGGCTGGGCAGCTGGGGAACTGCCCAGAGGGGACTGCCCTTGAGGCTTGCTCATTTTTTGTAGTCATCAGGTTTTGACTCAATGGTAACAATCCCTGAAGAAGGATAATGGAGATAGCTGTTGGTGTGAAACTGATTCATGTGTCCCAGCCATGGGGCTCTGCACACTGCTTGCCCTGGCATGCACATCACTGTGACTTGTGGCACTGTTTATGCCATCTTAGAATCATAGAATGCTAAGGTTGGAAGGGACCTCAAAGATCATCTAGTTCCAACCCCCTGCCACAGGCAGGAACACCTCCCACTAGTACAGGGCACTCAAGGCCTCATCCAACCTGGCCTTCAACACCTCCAGGGAGGGAGCAGCCACAACCTCCCTGGGCAACCTGTGCCAGTGTCTCACCACCCTCACTGTAAAGAACTTCCTCCTAACATCCAGTCTAAATCTCCGCTCTGCCAGTTTAAACCCATTGCCCCTCGTCCAGCTCCAAAGCCTTCAAACACACTCACTTTCTCTGCTCCTCCTCTTCACCAGAATGGGTCATATTTAGGCAGGCTGGCTTCTACCTGACCCTTGGTGGCTAGAAGCTCTGAGGATGGGGAGATACTCTTGTTTCTGAATATGATTCTCATTTCTACCGCATTATTTTCTACTTTTCTTAAACCAACAATAGAAAATCTGGTTTGCAATTATTATTTCAAAAGAGAGAAAAAATATTTAAATTCTGCACAAAGATCCTTGGGCAGAGAGCAACAGGTCTGTGTATTCTGCCCTGTGTGTAATGGTCAGTGACAAAGTACCTAACACGATCTGAGCTTCCTGAAATGAGCCAATACGGAATTAAGTACCAATGTTTCTCACTGCAATGCATAGGAATTCATTAGACAACACTTCTAATATTCAGATTTGTCCATGTGATAATTTCTTATTGGAGAGACTATTTGGTGTTCTGGAACAGGAGAGGTTAGCTGTAAGCCAGTAGTTTCTTTCCCTAGGAAGGGTATCTCGGTGGTATCCTCAGGCACCTGTCATCTTCTAGCAATACTTATGTAGGAGAACAAAGATGTTCCATATCCAAACAAACAGAAGCAGGCAACTCGGTGGCAAATGGAGCTTTGGAACTGAAAAGATGGGCCCAGGAAAGATGCTGGAAATGTGGATAATGATGGTGCAAGAGATGTAGATGGCTGATGCGTAACTGTACTCTACCTCCTAACACAGCACGGATTTCCCTCTTAAGGATGTACTCTGAGGCTGTGTGAAATGCATGGACATTTCATAGCCAGAAAGCATAAGCCAACAGTGATGCAGCATCTCCCACTGGTGGGGTAGGCTCAAAGGAACATACTGTGCCCAAAGCCATCGGCTTTCTTTGCAAGCCTTTTTTTCCCTGCCCGTTGCAAAATCAATGTCCTTACCCATGGACTAGAGAATGGAGATGAAATTGCTGAAACCATGGTTACAGGCACAGCTCTTAAAAACCTCTTCTGACCTGCAGGAAGACAGGGCTACTGTCCCTTGGAGGAGCTTGACATTACCCATCACGTGGGGGATCTGTGCTAGAAGCATATTTATGAGGAGGCGCATCGAGCATTGCAATCATTTCACCGAACACCGATTTGTCAGGAGAGGAAAGAAAGTCTCAGTGATTAGAAAGCAGGAATCCTTCTCATGAAAGGAGGTGGGACAGCGTCAGCTGTGGCGTTACCCTGGTGGAAGCATGCCATGAAAAGCACGACCCAGCCATTGTGTGGATGCTGATGGGGAGTGATGGGATAAAAATTAAAGCAAGCTAAAGGCTGAGGGACCTGGTGACTTCCCTGTTTTGTCTTGAGAGCTGACAAAAGAGTTCCTGGCCTGCCCAGGGGCTCCTTGCTTCCTGTGTCTAGCACTTTCTAGCATTGCTGAGGCTCCCACATCACCCGAGGACATCTGCACAGGTTATTTCTCATGCTTCCTCTAAACAGTGCTCAGCAAAAATGCTCTGATTCAGCAAAGCACATAGCTGTGTCCATAAATCCCTTTTATTTCAGTGTGACATAAGCAAGTGTTTAAGTGGCTTACCGTATCGGGGCTGAAATGAAAAACCGTCTCCTACGGTCCTTAAGTCCATTTACAACACCGAGCAATAACTCTCAGGTGAACTTTAAAGCTGGGAATGGCATCTCTTAACCTCAAAACACTTGCTGCTTGAGCCATGCAGTTAGAATTAAATCTAATTCCAATGCTGCATTTTAAACCGACCAGAGCATCGCTCTGCAGACACCTAAATCACAGCCCCAGGAGCTGCCTGCCTTGGAGGCCTGATTTCAGTTATACCCTGAGACAAAGTTGTTTCCTGCAGAAGCCAGCTTCCTCGGCAGCGTGGAGCTTGTGCTGCTTTATGTCACCTATTGTTTTCTTTCTTAAAAATAACACAGATCTAAATATTTTAAAATGCAAAGGGAAATAGAACATCTCATTCCCTCCCTGCCTTCTGATGTTGAGGCAGGAGGAGAAGACATTCGCAATCCAGACTTTTCACTATATTTGACTTTTTCACCTTCATAACCTTTCCATTCCCTTTCTTTGCCAGAAAAAACGATTGACAGCTTAAAAATACATTGGCTTCTAAGCATTATCCTTACTAGTTACAAGGTAGGAGCTTTAAGACAGTTGGTCAGAGCATCCTCTGAGCTCTGGAGCTGACCACAGGGAGGTGACACAGTTTTCAGTATTATTTATTATTTTAGACCATTCACTGGCCACAGGAGTCTTAAACCTCACAGATTTGCAACCTCTTCTGCACTCAGGAGAAGTGTGTCTTGATAAACCTGGACTCAGTGGGTCAGCTGTGCAGCTGGTTGAATGTGGACAGCAACATTTTTAGGTCAAGAACATACCAGAGCTCTTAAAATCATGCTTGAATCTGAGATTCTGTACTTGTCTCCTCTACTTTTACCTGGGAAGCTTGGGTTGCTCCTACAGCTTTTCCACATGTGCAGTGCACATGGGGAGGGCTGCATGGGGAATAAATAATAAATAAGTAATTGTGCAATCAAGGTGGCCCAGCTGCTCCTCAATGAGTTTTAATTGAGTCAGGGGATGAAGTTTCTATCCTCTTCTGCTAGAATCTCCTTCAGAGCCTCATGGACCTGGTAGAGCAGCTCCATCCTGGAGCTGACTTCAAGTCCTGGCAAGAGAGGAAAGCCACAGTCCTGCTCAGCTCTTCATCACTCCTTAAGGAGCAGCCAAGTGAAACCATTGAAACTAGAGGGTCACATCCATTGCAAAGTGGAAGGCAAAGGGCTAGGGTAGCCTATGGCCTCACCCCACCTTAGGGACCCTGGATTCATCCATACTATGCTTTTCACCCATATGTCAAAGGAATGCCTAAAGGTGCAAAAGTGTCACTGACACCAAAAACCATAGGAAAAAATAAGCCTCCTTATGTCTATGCTAATAGGACAGCAGGTAGACAACTTCCCAGTTAACACTCAGGATCAGGATAACCTACCCTGTATGTAAACATCTCCTGAGCTAACTCAGCTCAGCTAAACCATCTGAAGAACAGCTTTATTTTGTGAGCTTGCCAACCTGCCTCCCCCAGGGTGAACTTATCTTCTAGATAATAATCACTTCAAGGCAAGTTCTGTAGTTTCACCCCATGTTTGCACATTATATACAGGGACTGTGATCCATCATTTGGACTGCCAGTCCCTAATGGAGCCCAAAGAAATAAATATCAACAGCAGAAGTAAAATGGGATGCTCAGAAAGAAGTTAAAGAATTTCTGGTGTTTTTGCACAAGGACAAGCCAGTGGTCCTGGACCAGGTGCTTCATCAACTCTTGAGCACAGCATAGCTACAAAAAAAAATTGTGCTATGTCCTGGGAGGATCTTGTTTCTTCTGGAGGAGCTCCCTATTTACTCTGTTCACTATGCACAAAGGACACAGCATGATCTAAGGGAAAAGGATCTAAATTATCTGCCAGGACAACCATTTACCAGTAGTGGACTCCACAGCCTTTTATAAGTCAGATCAACATCTCTGTAGGGACTCCTGATCACCTTCTGGTTCATTCCCTGCTATGTATTGTGGCAAGCACCATGAGTCATCACCGTGATAATGACCATGTGGTATTAAAGCACATAAGAACAGATAATCATTATTATTTTCCCAAAGATGCTCACATGTCTGTTAATCTCTCCTATGTCAGACCTTGAATTCCTTGTAAACATACATAAAAAAAATATTTTTTTGTAGTTTCACACTTCAAACATGGCATATTTTCAGCAAACTGTTCCAGATATCACTCGTTTGTGCATGCAGACAGGGTGGTAATTACATGAGAGCATTCAAGTCTTCTGGGAAAACATTTGCAGGAGGTTTGGTTTAGTTACAGAGGAGAATAGGACGATTTATTTGCTACTGAAACTGATGTGATTTGCTGCAGAAAAAAAAAAATCAATATAGGTTCATAGGAAGATGACCAAAGTGACCCAAGGCAGTAGAGGTAGTAATATGTGTGAAATATTTTCAGAGGACAAATTAAGATTTAAGGCTCAAAGTGTTCTTTTAGAGCTGGTTGAGTGTTTTGTACCTACCGTAGTGCTAACCATTCAGAAGTGTGAGTGCTGATTGCCCTGATCAATGCAGCCAAGGCACTGGGCAGTGCATCACTCAGATATTCTGTAACAGAGCAGCTCAATAGCACTGAGCAGTGTTAGGTGTTAACATGAAATAGAAAACACTCTTCCAGATGTGAAAAAAAAGGTGCAAAATGTTAATCTCTGCACAGAAATGTTGGGTGTTTTGCACTGGTTTTTTTTCACTGTTTTTTCATTTGTTTGTTTGGGGTTTTGTTTTGGTTTGGTTTTTTGTTTTGTTTTGTTTTTTTGGTTGTTTGCTTGATTTTTTTTTTTTTGAGAGGGTGGGATGGGTTGTTTGTTTTGTTATTTTTGTGAGGTTTTTTTTCCCCTCATGTGTTGAATAACCCTCTAAGAACAGATATGCTACCAGTGGAAAAAATATGTCACTAGGTTGCTTGCAGCCATTGCTAATCAGTGGGTTTGACATACATTTGATGTTGAGAGCCAGTGCCACGGCTGGTGCCCAGCCTAAGCAGCTGCCAGCGGTTCTGCCTGAGCTGCAGCAGCTGATGGGGTTGGTGTTGGGTGGACATCATCCTCATCATCCCTCAGCAGGGTTCCACAGGAAGGACAGGGCAAGATGCAGAGCACATTCAAATGACAAGCAGCTGACTCAGAGATGCAGGTGTTTTTTTAGAAACAGGCTCTTCAAAAGTCTGATTTGATCATTTCTGCTCCCACTGTGTTCAGGAGCACAGTCTGTGCTAAGCAGGGCAGACCTGGAGCCACAGGACTGGGACATCTCCCATGGGTTCTGCCTGTACACATGGATGGTTGGAGGAGCATGAAGTAGTCATACTTGCCTGCCTTTGTCCTGACAACTCCTGATGCTGTGTGCCTGGTGAGGACTAGAGAGCAAAGACTAGCCCTGCTTTGGGCTGGAGCAGGGAAAGTTGTCTCCAGGACACACAGCCTGTACTTTTATATCCCTTTCATCTTCTGAGTAATGCCAGGATTTTGCGTCGCCTGTGCTGAGAATGCTTTGACTCTGACTATTGGTACAGCATGACGAGGCCCTCTGCATCAGGACACCTCATGCCATAACAAATAAGGACATCCTGTAACCTCTGCCCACTACTGGAGCCACTTTGTACCAGACACCTCTGCTTTTTAAAAGCCAGGAAAGGATGTTCTTTTCTGGAAGAAANGCTTATACTGTGATACTGTAACTCTTTAATATCATGCAGAATTGATGCAGAAGAGTTAAGAATGGAAAGCAAAGAGGGAACAGCCTGATGCAACGTCTGCAAACTCAGCAGCTGTATCTAATACCCCTGAGTACTAAGCTCCCAGGATTTGATATCCATTTTGGAGCAGCCTTCTACCACCCTTGCAATTGGCTGTGCCTGCAAGAAGGGACTGAACAAGAGAGTACACAGCCCAGCACCTTTAGATTTGAAGATTCCCCCCAGAATTGCCACTGGCACTCCCAAAATTTCAGAAAGCATCTTCCATGGTGCAATACAAAGCAGACTCAGTGCTTCCCTGCAGCTCTCTCTGGTCTCAGTGAGGCACAAGTTTCCTTCTTCCACCATTCCCTTTAGCACAAGCTCAGGTGACACCTGTGATGGCTGCATCACCACCCCCAAAAGTGCTGCAAAGCATCTCAGGGAGCCCAGACCACTTCAGACAGTGCTTGCTTTGAAAGCTACCTATCAAATGTGTTTTCCAGCATGCTTCCATGCTGAGGGCTTTGTGCACACAAAGGGAGCACTGTATCTGATTACACATTCCCTAAATCATCCATGTTCTCTGGAGTGGCCCATTTCACTGGGAAATGAGAGTGTCTGGTGGTATACAAGCACACATGTGGCAGCCACATGTTGGGATGATGGGCACCTTCACAAAACCTTAGCTGGGGATAGCCAAGAGAGATACCATCCAAGCAGAGAAAGGACAAAACTTATTAAAGGCGGGAAAAGCTTCATCCCTGCTCCTCTTTCCAGGCCAAGCACTACGTTTTAGTTTCAGATTTTGTGCTGTCTTCCCAAGAGTCAGCTTTCCACCCCTGCCTTGTCCTTCATAAAGCCTGTGTGAAAGCAGCAGGGTCAGCCTGTGACTGCCCTGCTATCTGCAAAGCGCTTCCTAGAGTGAAATATTTCAGCTCGGATGGAGAGGATGCCAACAGCGCTTGCAGCGTGTGTGGTACAGCTGCAGCCACGTGGTCAGGAAACCCAAACAAGGGTGGATTTATTTTGGTTGAGAGATCTGGGAACTTTTAAGATGAAAAAAAAAAAAAAATTAAAAAAAAAAAATCTAAACACAGAGCCTGAGCTTTGTGGGCTGGCAAATCCAACAGCCATTGTCAAAATGTTACACATTACATGTGGAAGTGTTGGCACAAAGCAGTTTTGTAGCCAAAAGGGGAGTATCAACCTATTTTCAGCTTTCTAGGAGATTTCTGGTGGACCCTTTTACATGGATTTCAAGTTAAAAAAAGGCTCAACTTGTGTCTCTTTCTGTGCCCTCAAGGACTTCTCACAAAGGTTACTACATTAGTTCACACCACATCACACCAGCACAGACAGAAGTCGGAAAGAGATTTTACTACCCAGTAGTGATCTTTTCTTGATGGTGGGACACAGTAACTGTTTAACAAGATGTGAAAATGTCACACAGAAGCTCAGGATAGGAGCAGAAGGACAATCTATCTGCTTTGAAAGGAGATAGAGAAGATTGTAAGCAAGAACACTGCTAACTGCACTGAAAATCAGATGGTTTCTGCTCCTCTGCACTCCTTTGCATTTTGAGACTGGACAAGGGATGAAGTCCCAGCCCATGGAGATGCATCCAAAGTATCTCTAGCACCATGCATGGGTACACACAGAAGCATAACACAGCCATAAAGGAGGAATGCACTGGGAAGGAGAGGTACATCAGCCTCCTCTACTTATTTTGGCAGGTAGCCTATTAGACCTCAACACAGGCAAGGAATAAACCTTTGGGCTGCCATTGACCCGCAAGTAGGTGGAGAGCAAAGGTTTCTATGATTCTATGTGGAGCAGAGAGAGGCAGGATCAACCCAAGGTGTATGTGACTTTTCAGCATGAAAGAGCTGATCGAATATGTGGCTGGGGTATCTTTTCAGTGTCAGATCAGAAACAAAAGCAGTCCAAGTCATTTTTGGTCCTTGATGGTATTTATGTCCCAAGCAGAACACAGTGCCCCCAGTTCATTGTGCAGCCTTGGAAAATCATGGTTTTCTAGGAAATCACACGTATTGAGATTTACAGGAGGGCTGAGGATTAAGTTGTTAAAAGTCTGGGAGAAGGAGAAACATCAGGGGACACTGTCAGCTGCAGTGGTCCCCAGTGCCATGCTGGCCAACCCACTGCTTGCTTAAGGAACTGTATGGCCTGAGAGAGGCCAGGACAAACAGGAATTCGGAGAGGAGGAGGCTTGCAAATGATCCTTCTGCAGCTTAACCTTGTCAGACTTTGCTGCCTGCTGGGTTGCCATGCTCTACTTGCACTGAGGCTGGAGGGCAATCCACACCTCCAGCTGCTGAAAGGAGCAAACCAGCAAGGGGGGCTGGAGACCAGCCCTGTAAAGTAACCTCCATCTGTGCACCCAAGCCCACCCCATCCTGCAATGAAGCATGAGTACGTCAGGAAGCCACCATCACTTGCGTACAGATCATCCTGCAGCACTGCCACCTACCTACCTCCTCAAGAGATGGGGCATTTGTAGCCCTAATGGCTTCCAGCTAGATGGAGAGTTGGGGTGCAGCTCAGAGGTGTAGGAGTACTGGGGGCCTCAAACCTGGAGTGTTTTGAGTGAAAGACACCCAAGGTCCCCAAGAGCCAAGTGTGAGCATGGCTCTGCACCTAACAGCAACCTTTGCTTGTCCCAGCTGATCCAGCCTGCTCCTGCTTTGTTCACAAAAGCGGGTCACACATCTTCAGGGGACACACTAAGCCCTAACCCCAAATTTTATTGATGTTGTATCAATGTACTCCTTTTATACCTTCCCTGTGTTTCTCGTCCATCACAATGCATGACCCTTTCTTCTCCTTCACAGTTCTATCAGGTTAGGATTTGAGATTTCAGTCAGTTCCCTGCCCCTTTCAAATTCTCCCTAAACTATGTTTTGCTCCTTCATCCATACCATGCAATTTCGCTTTGCTGTCTCTTGTGCTGCATTCAAACCTTCTGCTCTTGTCCACACAGAAAGCAGCAGCAGCAGCACCAAAGGGGATATGTATGACTGTAGTAACTGATGTTATGTGGGACTAGACTCCATGACTTGGGAATTCTTTCCCAGTCTTATGTCCTCACTAACAACACCCAACACACTAACCAGAAGTTCTTAATTTGGCTGAACAATTTGACACAATCTCTGTGCACAGACTACACTGTGCCAAGTGACACTGCATTGGTGCATTGCCCTGAGGGACCCAACACTGTGACCATGGGGCTCACCAAATACTGACTTGCATTTTTAATGCAATAACCAGTTCAGATGCATGGCAATAAATTCTGCATGCTATGCCCCGCACCGGTGCCCTTATGCCCACTGTGAAAAATGATTTGGACTTGACCACTGACAGTATGAAGGGTCACCAGTGCCAATGCCAGTTTAGTCCTCAGAGAGATGACTTTAGCAGCAGTGTAAGGCAGTGGTGAGCTGGAGATCCTTAAAAACACCCCCTCTCATGACAAGAAGCAACATATCCATATCTCCCCACAGCTTCTGCCAGAGCCTCCCTTGCTCAGCAGCACGGCTGGGCTGCAGAAACCACCTCATGAGCAGCTCTCCCTCCCTGCTTGACACTGGTACTTAAAGCCACCTTGAAAATATTAATATTTAGGAGAGGACAAGCTATGAGTAACTTGTGCTAGAAAGGTCAAGATGAAGCGCTCTGAGCCACCAAGCTGAGCTGGTGCTGAGCTGAGCTGGCTTCGCCCAGCCAGGGTTAGCAAATGTGGGCTCAACTGAGTGTGCAGGCAGCAGTGCAAGCAGAAGCCCTCCTGCCGGGCCCCCTGCCATGCCTGCAAGGAGCAAGGGGATCAGTCTGATAGTTTTAGCTCCACTGAGATCTCTCTGCTGCCTGGGGCAGGCAGTTCTATGCAAGGAAAATGGCACAGACGCCAACGCCGGTTACAAACCTCTCCATGCTTGGACGGGGGATGCTCGTCACCCCGGGAGCCAATCTAGAGGGAGTCAAGTCCGAGAAACCCTGATGACCAGCTGGCCCTGAGCAGAGGCAGGATTCAGCCAGCCTCTTTCAATACCAGAGGCACTAGGAGAGCCCAGTTCAGCCATGAAGCACGGTGTGCAGGCACAGCCACCACACCCCCTTCCCGGTGAAAAGGGTGAGCGGCGCTAGGGTTTTTGTTCAGGACGATGTTTTAAAACCCCAAACCAAACCAACAAGCTGAGAGCTGAGCTTTCCCTGCAACCTGGCTTGTCTGGGAGAGGAGATTTGCTAGCTGGCTCCCGCATCTGTGTGTGTTGTATTGCTAACGCGCTGCCAGGGCTATTATTAGAAACAATTGTCTCTCCTGGAAATTTTATAGAGAGCCTTGAAACAACTTTTCTCGTGCCCTCCCCAGCAGCCAGCGGACTAACAATGCGGCCAGAAACCCTCCTTACACGAAGCATGTCTGCAAGGCATACAGATAGATACACCCATACAGACACAGTTTGGAAGCGGAGCTATTTGTCTGTTCTAGCCCTGCAGCTCTAGCAACTTTTACAGCCCTGATTTAGGAAAAGGTACATAGGGGAAGGAACAAGGAGAGGGCTTTACCCTTTGCAAAGCCCCCATCTCTGCATTAAACTTGCTGCAGCCATTTGGAAAGGGAAGGAGCAGTCCATCTTAGCAGTCACTGGGGACAGGCATCCAGATTGCTGGGGGGTGTGGGGTGGTAAGAAATCACAGCACCAGCTTCTTACTCCCACACCACCTCCTTCCCTCTAGTGCAGAAAAAACAGCCGCCGAGCTTGCCTCCGTTCCTGGCCCACCGACTTCAGGATATCGGGGCTGGGTTTTTCTGCGGAGGGGAAAGCACGGAGGAAGCAGATGCTGCCCACATTTCTCTCTGTTTGAGATAAATGGAGGGAGGGGGGCGTGGAGCAGCCCCGCACACTGCGGCTGGGCTTTCCCCGCAGGGCTGGAAGGGAAGCCCCGGCCCGCCTCGCCTCGCCTCCCCTCCGCAGACAAAGACCCCGTTACCTTCTCCCGCTCCCTCGGCGGCTCCGGCGGCCCCTCAGCTCCAAGCCCGGGACAAGAGCATCCCCGCTGCACCAGCGTCGGCAGGCCGCGGCTCTACCGCACCGCATCCATTGCCCGCGTCTCGGCGCGGGGCCAGCACGGCCCTTCCCTCCGCTCCTGGGCGGCCCTAGGGCGGCCCCATGCTGTGGCCCGGGATGCTCTAACCCTCCTTTCCCCGCTTCTTCCTCCCTTTCACCGCCTTGCCGGCCCGCAGCACCCGGCTCCTGCGCGGCCGCTGCCGCGCTGCGAGGCTGGAGCTGGGGAGGACGAGGAGGAGGAGGGGAAGGGAGGAGGAGAAGGAGGGGGAGGAAGGAGGGAGGAGGGCAGCGAGCAGCAGTTGGCGCTGGGTCATGTGAAACAGATGAACCCGTCTCAGGCCTGCCAACATCTGGGCTCCCCCTCGGGAGCAGGATGAAGAGATGAAGGGAAAGGAAGGACAGAGGGAGAAAGGGTGTGGAGGTTAGGGGCATTCACACCCCCGACACGGGCGTGCACACCTTGAAATTGCAGGGACGATTACTGCGAGTACTCACGAAGCCGTGGCAGGGAGGGAGAGAAGAGCAGCGAGGAACCTTGACACCCATGGGACTGGGCAGACAGCACAGCTCCTGCCAGGCTGCAGCGTTGTTGAGGGAGGGGCACCCTCAATTCACACACCCTCCCCTCCATCTTCCCTCAGCTGGGAGATGGGTGCAACTGATGAGGGTGTAAAAGTGTACCCATTAACAGAGGCTGTTGCTCAAGACTAAAGTGCCATTACAGACGGTACTAGCAGGAGCCCTGGTGCAAGGGATTGCTATTAAATAATTGGAACAGCTGAGAGGGACAACGTGTGCGAGACTCCAAAAAGTGCTAGTTTAAACAGGCACAGTGTGAAGCACCCACACTACAACGCCTGCAGTTAGAGCTCTGACTTGCTGCTGGTGCTGCTGCTTTGCCTTCCATTAGCATTTTCTTCCTGGGACTGTGTTTATTCCCACCCGGTAAAGCCTTAAGGTTGTTTTTTAATAGCCTTCCAGTATCTGAAGGGGGCTTGCAGGAAGGCTGGGGAGGGACTATTGACAAGGTCTTGTAATGACAGGACGAGGGGCAATGGGTTAAACTGGCAGAGGGGAGATTTAGACTGGATGTTAGGAGGAAGTTCTTTACAATGAGGGTGGTGAGACACTGGCACAGGTTGCCCAGGGAGGTTGTGGCTGCTCCCTCCCTGGAGGTGTTCAAGGCCAGGTTGGAAGAGGCCTTGAGTGCCCTGTACTAGTGGGAGGTGTCCCTGCCTATGGCAGGGGCTTGGAACTAGATGATCCTTGAGGTCCCTTCCAACCTTACCATTCTATGATTCTATGATTGTGCCATGCTCTAGCACAGGCTGGCCAGGAAGAGGTATGCTTTGGAAGGGGAGGTGAAGAGGTGAGCCCTGTCCTTAATTTTCTGTTGACATTTATACCACTGTGAGCATGCTCATGGCCAGAGTAGAGCTGGGGCTTACACAGCTTACAGGAAATTTCCTCTTTGTCCTGTAGGAAGATAAGAAAGCCACTTTCTCAGCGTGGTGGCGGTGGTGACCAAGTTGGATGTCTGATTGTAGCCGGAGATATTTCTGGGTTTGATCTGCTCTCAGAATGAAATCCAAGACCATGCCAGCATGGGGATGCCATGAGCCTCGATGTCCTGTCCTCTACAGTGGGTCTAAGGGGAGTGGACTGTGGGCTGCAAAGTACTTTTGGGTGCAATAAGCAAAAAACCTCTCCTGTCTTTAAGGGCACAAACATAATAAAAATGGGGCTGTCTATGCAGCTATGGACAGGCTTATCCATCCAATTTGCTCCATACAAGGGGCTGGTTTTAATTAAAGGGATAAATATAGAGACTGTTCTGGCCTCTGGCCGCTGAGGATTGAGAGCAAGACTGAGACATCCCAATTCTGCTTTGGAGGCAATCTCAAAGTCAGGACACAATGGCAAGAGGCAGCAAAGGTCTCCATCTCTGCTCCAAGTAAAGCAGGAGGACCATGACTGCATTGCAGGAGTAAGGATTGGAGCTTTCTGGGTGCATCCAATCCACATCTAGATCTGGCTGTTTAATATCCCTGAGGGGCAAACAATCAAACCGCAAACTTCCACATCTTCTAGAGTTCTAAATCCATCATTTCAGAGAGAGGAAAAATTTTTAATTGCCTCCTATCTTCTGGTTTGCCCTTTTCTTTTAACAGTGGCCACAACATATCTCAAGCAGGTCCTGCCATTTTCAGTGGTGATAGCAAAGAACTTGCAAGCCTGGTCCTCAACCCTGCTCAGAATTAGCAATGAAAAATCACTTTCCCAGGCTGACTTTCACTAAAGCAGGAGGTGAAGCTGCTTCAAAGGTGCACTTACCACACAGGTGCCTGCTTGTGCTTGTTGGTCTACAGAATATGTCAAGGGAATGGATTTTGCCCTTGGGGTAGGATGATCCTTCAACTAGCAAAACCTCAAGGCGATTTCCCCACCCATTACTGTATGGCATATATTGCCTTCAAAGTAAACTCACCTCTCCTGGCACAATCTGCCTCCAAACCCAAAGCAGAGCTAGGGTGTGGTGCAGCATTATGCAGCTGGTGATAAAAGAGCTCACCTGGTGAGTTTAAAAAGCCTCTAATTGGAAAGTAATTCATTTCACCCATAGTAGCAAAACCTGGAAAGTAACGATGACTCAGCTCTGGGGAGTTTCACTAGACTTAGCTTGAAAAAGAAAGCTCCCTGCAACGGTCCAGTCTCTTTCTTTGGCACAAAGCCTGAACAAACAGGCATGAGTTCTGGACTAGTCTGGAAGCAGAAAGAAAACATCATTTCTCATGTTGCAGTGAGGTTTTCTAGTGGAGGTGCTCAAAGAGCATCCCATCACTGTGCGATCTTACTAATGCCATCCAATTTCTTTGGGGCATCAGCTGGCATATGTCACAGACCAACTCACAGACCAACTGACTGACAGGTGTCACATCATGGAAACAGTCTGGGGTACAAATGAATGAGGAGCCTTTTGGCTTCCCAGATACAACAACTCAGCAACTCTGCAGCCTCAAGACTCACTATGCAGAAAGAGGCTGGATCATCATATTTGTGAAACTGAGGTACATCCTCCTCAGATCCCTTTCCTACCTACCCATCCAGGGCCATATGCACAATACTGTTCACTGTGTGGGAAATCAAGCTAATAAACTGGTAGGCATCAGCCTGTGGGGTAGGTGTATGCTGCTGGGCATGGAGCCTTGTGTGTCCATACTTGGGATAGCTTCAGATGGTTGCTTAGATGCTGGCAGCTAAGAGGTCACCACGGCTGAGGCCACTACAAGGAGGACACAGAAGCCTGATAAAGCATCGTAATGGATGAAGGGTTTGCTGCTGGCTCAACAAAACAGCTCCCAATGCCCCTACCGGCTTGATTAAAGCCTGCAGAAAGATGGCTGCAGTGCAGTGCAGAGGCAATGTCTTGTGCCAGCTGGAGTTTGCTCTCCCCTTCTTCCTCCCCCAGGTATGCAGACTGTAATTCCATTTTCCTCACCAGCATCCGTTCAGAAAAAAAACCAAACCATCACATTCACCTTATGTCTGTTTCTCTCTACATCTCCTGGTTATGATTTAGCAGCAGCAGCAAGAGTCCTTTTCTTCAAGGAGCTTCTGTGATTTCACAAGGTCTCTAGACTCGTCAATAACCAAAGAATATGTCCAGTTAACAAACATTTCGTCTACAGGCAGCTGAGCTCCTGTCATTGCAATGATTAGAAGCAGGCAATAGCTGTGTTTCTTCTAAGCTGGTTCATATCATGGCAAGTCCCACAAAGAGAGCAATAATCCAAATATTTAACTTCAGCATACACAGAGGAAAACCTCCAGCAACCAGATGCATCTGCACCAAAATCCCAATGGACTGGACTGATTCCTTTTTATTGCTCCTGATAACAAATGAAGGAAGAAACACCATGGCCTCGTGCTGGAGAACTACTGTTGACAATTCATTTCCACTCTCGTTGGCAAAGATTAAAGTATCAAAATACTTCATAGGGAACGTGGTGATGGAACTGTAGGTGCTATCAAAATGTGTGAGCTGTTACATGAACATTTCTAGTATTTTCAGAAAAGCTTAATGAATATTGTCTATCCCAGCACTGAATTAATTAGCACTAAGGAGTTGGAGGAGATGGCATGTCATGAAGTAATATTCACACTTACACAACGATTTGCATCCATAAGTGGTGCAATGCTTTACAGAAGTCAGTGTCACCACCCCCATATGGTACATCTGAAACTCACGGAAGGTGAGGGAAATGCTTTCAAAGAATATTTAGGATTTGCTGAAGGTATCTAACTGCCTATCTCTCTGTGGGAGGAGTTTAAGACCCTAACTCCCATTTGATTGCATAACTCAACTCATACTACTTAAGTGGTGGTAAAAGACTAAAAAGTCCTGAAACTTAAAAAGCAACATGGACCTAAGTAACTTGGGAGCTGAAATGTGTTTTCAAGGATGATATAATCTGGCACACAAATATCACAATAAATCAATGCAGCTGTCTTATTCTAGCCATGACAAGGGTCATCCAACCCTAGAACATGAAGCACCAGGTTAACCTANTCCTCTGGACCCGCTCCAACAGGGAGCATGCAGGTCTTCTGAAATTCATGGTATAGCATGGTCTTGCCTGCTTATGAGCTCTGATGTAGGTTGACTGAAGAAAAAACAAGTGTCCTTACCTCTGTTCATTTGAGACTATCTGTATCTTCCATGTGCCTCAACTAAAATGATTAGGAGGCTGTAACATCTCTCCTATGAGGACAGGCTGAGGGAGCTGGAGTTGTTCAGCCTGGAGAAGATAAAACTCTGGGGAGACCTACTAACAGTCTTCTGGTACCTGAAGGGGGCTTATAAGAATGCTGCAGAGGGACTGTTTACAAAGGTCTGGAGTGACAGGGGCAATGGTTTGAAACTAGAGAAGAGTAGATTCAGACTGAATGTTGGGAGGAAGTTCTTTACCATGAGAATAGTGAAACACTGGAATAAGTTGCCCGGGGAGGTAGTTGAGGCCCCTTCCTTGGAGATACCCAAGGTCAGACTCAACAAGGCTCTGAGCAACCTAAACTAATGGACAATGTCCCTGCTTACTGCAGGGGCTTTGGACTAGATGATCTTTGGAGGTCACTTCCAAACCAAGCCGTTCTTTGATTCTGTGATTCTATGATTCTATGACCCAAATAGTCACTCAAGACATCAGGCTGCTCTCACTGCTCCATGGACCAGGATCAGCAAGAGAGAGATAGAGAATTGCATATACTACTACCAAACCTGTCCTCATCACCTCATTTTCCATCTATAACAGGCTGGGATGAATTGTGTCCTTGAGATAATTCATGCTGAGAACTTCAGAAACCAGGTGGAAACCACAGGGATCTCATTCAGAAAAGTAAAATGCAATTAATCAGGATCAGGACCTGACTCTCATACCTGGATCTGGACCTGCAATCAATTTAGGAGATAAGGCACATTCAGCACCAACTGTCACGGCACAGCACACTTCAAACTGGGAAGATCTCCAAGTCTGCTGAGTGAACCACAAGATGTTTCTAGCTAAGCCTTCCACAGAAACACTTCAGTTCTGAGATGAACAGTGGGTGTTACTTCCCATGCCATACTTTCATTAATTTCCAGGACAATCTCTTAAGTAATCAGGGCATGAAATGAGAGGGGAAGGGAGAACCAGGACTTTAGATTTGTACAACCCACCCCTCCCAGGGTATCTCATTTTCACACAGATTCTGCTCAAAGGATCTTAGAGAGCTGAAGAGGGAAGTAAGCAAACCTCAATATTTCCAAAGAGCTGGTGCAATAAATCCTCCCTTCATTAGGCACAGAAAGTGCATGCTGGCAGGATTGCTCTGCAGGCAAATGAAGCTTGATATTCATGAGGCAGCTGAAATGGATGGTGGGGCCAAGCCAACTCCAGCTGGTTGGTGCTATGACCTGCCTGCCTCCAGCTCCATATAGGGGCTGGTGTGGAGAGGGACAGGAGTCACATGTAAGTCACTCATGTCCCAGTTAGCTCTGGGTAATCTCAGCATCCAAGAGATGAAACAAAATGAACTGAAGTGTGCATAAGACAAGCCTGGTGTACCACCAGGCCTCCCTAGGTGACCCATGCCTTGGTGGAGTGATGCCAAGGAAAGAGGCTGTTCTTGCAGCCCTTTCTACTTTGCACCCACCTGGGACTGGGAGCAGGGAAAGAAGATCTTCCTGATGGAATGTGCTGGGAGCCATCCTTGTCCTTGAAGAAGGAACAGGAGAGGTGAGGAGTTCCTCTGTCCATTGGAAGTCAAGTCCTCACTAAGCCATTCTACCCATCCATGCAATGGAGGGGACCCTGCTGCCCTTTTCTTCAAAGCTGAGCAAAGCTCTGTCTCAGGAATATTTTAATCTGACATGGCCTAAAAACAGAACAGTGCTGGAAGGAGAGGATGTGGCAGGGACTCCCTCTATCTGTAAGATGGACTGGGTCATGGTGGAAGATGGGAAGGATTTTCCCCAGGGGAGAAGCACAGGTTGGTGGAAGAGACAGGTGCTTGGAGGCATGGAGGAAAACCAGAAAACACTCGTGCTGCTGGCAAAGGGCACTGTTTGGCTGGATGAGACCTGATGAGATTTCTGAAGACCACCAATGTGACCACGGTGGAGACAGGAATAGAATGCAACTGATAAGAGGAAATTTAATTCCTTTAAAGGCAAGTGAACCAATTTCATCTATGCAAGGGAGCTGCAGAGGAAACAGCAAATGAGTAACAAGAAACTGGGAACGGGATTGAAGAAAGGCAAGATAATTCTCCCCACACTAACCTCAGATGTAACAGTTGACTGGTGTTGGTGAAAGCCACAGAAAAGCCTTCTTGGATGACAAAAGGCAGAACATATAATTGTAAAGGACGTCAGATGAGTCAGCTGAGAGATCTGAGCCCAGAAATGTGCCTCCCATTAAGCAAAACCTACATGTACCTCTTTGCATGGAGCTGCATAATGAATTGCTTTCTTTGTATAAAGATTAAAACAAACTAATTATAGTTTGTTTGGCTTTTTTTTTTGTACCCTGAAGTAGCCTTTATACATTGAATGATGTCAGATTTGAAGAATATTTTTGTAGTTTTATGCTGCCTTCTACTGAGTATTGCAAACCTTACACAAGTTGGCAAAGCTTTTTATTTCAAAGGATGTCATATTTTTTTCTGAAAATTCTGAGAATTTTTCAAACTGGTATCAAAATAATTATTAACAGCTTTTACTAAATGATTTTTCTTTAAAAACCAAAAGCCAAATAAAAAGCAAATGCTTTGAATACACCACTACGACTGTGATGAGATTCTAAAGTGACACAGGCAAATGATAGTTTTAGTAATTGCTGTAAGCTTGCTTTCCAAATTCTGTTATCTTTTTGTCATGCTTTCTTATTCCTTAAAATGTTTTTTTTTTTTCTCTATTGCTGGCCCCTAAAAAAAAAATCAGGGAAGCCTCCTGGCCTTAATAAGAAGTAGCTGTTCTAGCCAAAGCTCTTGTAGGTGTTAGTAGCAGGAAGCCTAATTTCAGATGGAGGCATGGTTTTTAGGGTAACCTTTTCTTCTTATTGAAAGTTTTCACTGGCTCTGTGAGGCAAGATCATTACCTAGGTTGAACAGATGGGAAAATGGAGTCATAGAGAGATCAATTTACCTGGGTAAGATCCCACATCAAATTGGAGGGAGAGAGAGCAAGCGAGCTGGGAATAAATCACAAACATTGTGACACCAAAGCCTTTGTGATAACTTGAGTCCCCTCTTCTTTTCCCAGCTAATGAATCAGTGATTAACAAAGGCTGCTCCATTTCTGACAGTTTAATCGCTGATTTCTACTTTACACTTTGGTTCACGTTGGTGTTTTTTATGTTTTTGTGGGGCGTTTTTTTGTGGTTTTGTTTTTTTTTAATCTGTATGAGGCAATCCTTGCAAAGAGAGGAACCAAACAGAAAATAAATCATGGAGAAAGGAAGCCCTCACATCATAAAAGTGCAGTGAATAGATCCTATTTGCCAGAAAATACTTATCTGACCAATAATGTTTGCATTTAGGCCCAGTCAATCGTTTTAATAACAAACACCCAAATTACATTTAACATGAAAACATTTTAAATGGGCTCAGCATCTTCTAAATAAACATAGCAGTAGTCCTAATGGTGCTCTGCTAAAGCCAAAGGCTCAGTGTTCTATGATTTATTGTTTAACTTGAGTCTAATTGCTGTGCATCTGACGTCTCTGGGAGCAAGGGCTTCTATCACTCGCCTGAACACAATTTCCTTTTCATTACTGAAGCACCCCAGGAATAAAACCCAGCTCTCCTGATACTCTGTCCAGGGCAGTCACCACAAGACTATTAACCCACAGTTAAGGAGATTGAAGTGCTTGATTAATTCACTTCATGAAGGTTGCTCATTTCCGTTCTCTACGTGGTTGTGGCCTGGTTTTTGAGCACCCTGTGGTCTTCACGATTTGCTCCAAGCAATGTCTCTGCCAAGTGTAGTTGTGTTTTTGTGGAGCCACCCAGACCCAGAGCTGCCCTGAGAAGGGCAGCAGAGCCTAGAAGTAGCCCACCGATGGGACTTAGGAGCCCTTGCTGACTCCTGTTTGGAATGGGACAGTCTTGGGTATTGATGTGTGCTTTGAAGACTCTTTCAGTCTCTTGCCCTAAGGGCTGTAACAGGCCTTGCAGACATCAGGATAAGTGGCATTGATACTCCCTCCACAAAAAAGAGACAAGAAGCTCAAATTCACACCTCCTGAAGGAGATCTCAAACCACAGATCTCCTTCATAAAAAGGGTGAAGGTGTCACTTATTAGTTGTGGCTTTAAAAATGCTCTGCATGCTCAACCTTTCATCCCCTGCTCCATTTGTGCAGACTATGATGGAGGTGCCTGCCTACCAGCAAAGCCAGCACTTGTCAGCTATTGTTGCTAATTTCTGCAGCTTTCTGGGGGTTTTGCAGTCTTTGGGCTGTGAAAATCTAGGTCTCTGTTTCTAAGATGGGGAGAGGCAAGTTTGTGATGGTTGGGCCTATTCTCTCCCACCTATTTCTCAGTGACATTTTGCCTCACACTATCCCTCTATGCTCAACTATAACCTGAAGGCAATCATAAAATACTTCCCTCTCCTAGGAGGACTGTGAAGTGTGACTGCTTAAGCCCTGAGAGGTAAACACAGATTTCAGACATAAAGCAAAACTCTTGCTAAAGCGATACTTTTTTACAATAACTCCTTGAGCTTTAAAGAAGGGGGAGAAATTGTACTCAGAGTAGTTATAGTAGCAGATAGGATACACAGTAATTAAGCTATACCACAAACCAAGTGGTTGTGGTTTGCTAATTAGTGCGCTTTGCACGCTCAGGTTTGTATCCCACCCTCGTTGCCAATGTGGTAGTTCGAGGGATCCTAAGGTCCCCCTTAAGAAAACCACAGGGACAGAGGCCTATCCCAGAGGGATGGACCTGCTGGTCCCAGGATATTGTAAACTTGTTCTGTTTCATCTTTTGGTATCACAGTTTAAAACATAGTGCCTGACTGATCTGTCTCCCTTCTCTTCCCTGCCTTTCTTCCCTTCACCTTTCCGGGAACAGGGCACGCTCTTATCTCATGGCTCGTGGAGGAGATGATTGGCAGGGAATTGAGCCACTGAGCCCTGGTATGCCCCAGCCAGGGAGAGTGNCGCACACTGCAGGCTCATGTTGAGCTTTTCATCAACCCTTACTTATTCTATCTGATTGCCTTTTGTATATATGCTCTTGTAAATGTAATTTCTCTCTAAAACTTCTTCCAATCAGTGTGCAGTATCCTCATTCTCACTCCTGGAAAGGGCTAAGAGTCATTTCTGTCCTCCAGTCCCAGGTATGCTTGTGGCCTCAAATTGGGATGCAAACAATGCTTGAATTTCGTATTTGCAGAAACACTGTGATGGTGACTGCAATCTTTGTTTGTAAGATCTGGAGTATACTGAAAACATTTTCAGATTAGGTATGTTGGAAGGTTTTTTGTCAAAGCATTCAAATAGGCTTAAGCAGAATCGTATTTGTATTTCTTGTTTATGCAAAACAAGAATTTCCACAACAGTTCTCATGGGAGGTTGCATGGGGGAAGGAGAGGAAATAAAACCCACATGCCCCATGGTCCCTGATGTTTGCTTAGCTGCAGGATGCAACTGAACTGCACCTCTGAAATGGAGACAAACACCTGCAAAGTGTTGACTGCATTTGTACATTATCTTTTGCACATTCAAGCTGTAATGAGGGATGCTAATGATAAAATGCTTCCCTGTGCCTTGTCCTCAAATTTCTTGGGAGCCACCAGCCTGGATGGGGCAAGGCTGTGTCTCTCTGGGGCCTATAGCTTGGATGCCCACATCTGATGGGCACATGGTTGTAGCAGGGTTACACATTCCCAGAGTTTGGACCATCTCAGAGGGGCAGTGATGCTATTTCCCCACTGCAGCTCAACCTCCTTGTTTAGGGCAATGCCAATTTTCCTGTCTCTCAGCTCACAGGCAGACACTTCTCCCCCACCTCATTCCAGAGACAGCTGCCTTTCTGCAGTGACAGTGACCTTATGATCTGAGAGAACAAGGCTGGTAAATCTCATGACAGATGATGTTTTTCTCAAAACCTGCTCTTCTGGGCTGATTCCAGAAGATGAAGGAGAAGAGAGCACAACTCTGTGCATTCTATTAGTTGCATTATTTTAAGGCAGTCCTAATATTTTTGGGCCTTAGCTGTTTTAAAAATGGAGCATGCTTTGCTGGTCAGAGTCAAGTGAGCAGTCTGATAAATTAGTACAGACTTTTTACTGCCTGGTAATGGACACTTGCATCTGGAAGGCCCTGTCCTGGTCCATTTTATAATGACATACATTTTCACTAGTTTTTACTTTACAAGGGACCACTGTGCTTTGAGGGTTCGAACTCAAAAGCTCAGCTGCCAGCTTCATACAAAGTGAGGGCTGAAATAAATGGGAAATAAATGAGAGGAAAATGGACAAAGCCAATAGTTAAAGGGTCACAGTGGCAATTCTTTCGCAGGAGGAAAAAAAAAAATTAATTAATGTTCTTTCTCCATAATTCGCTTGGAAATGCAGACTGAAAAGCTGACCTGGGTGGTCTTGTTTCAAAGGAGTTAAAGGAAAGATGTTTCCTTTGTGCAGAAGGACCTAGAGAAATAGGCCCAAATTTTTCCCATCCCAAGCAGGAGAAAAGAGTCAAATGTGGCAACAAGTGCTGGGAGACAGAGGTGGGCAGAAAACAGGAAAATTGTTGCCTGTAAGAGTGATCCTAGAAACCAGCAGTGCTGACAAGAGGGCAAGTGGTTAACAAGGGCCAGTAGCAGGTTTTGTGTTGCTGATGTCAAAACACACTGTCTGTGTGTCCCAACAACTTGACTGGGACAATGCTTCTGCTGGAGCAGAGCCATGCAGCCTCACTTGCCAACTCAAGTGAACTGAACTGATAAAACTTATCCATTAACAAAATCCTACTGCTATTATCATTCTGAAATGCAATTGAGAATGGCAAAGCTCTCATCAGCTCCCAGCGCTCTGTATGTACACAGCTCTTCCCATATTTCATAACCAATATTTGTGCCCTTTTACATTTTTATGGTTATTATTGTTATTACTGGAATTATTGCTGTGCAGAATGTCTCTCTATGCGAAATGTTGAAGTTAAGAGTTTCACTCCTAGACGGCAGTATGAATTATTACACGGGCTACCCTATAATCTTTGGTCACGTTGTACGGCACAGTAATTGATTCCCAAGTCACTAAAGCTAACTAGCAGGACTGTAAATCTTATGCTTGAGCAATGTTTTCTATTGAAAAATCAAAATCTACAATAGTTACTACATTGCAATTACTGAGAAAATGCTGATTTGCTCTAGACATGGAGCAGGGAATAACCGTAGCCTCTCTTGAGACCTTGAGTGTGATAATCAGTGGTGAATGGTGGGTTTTTCCAGTGGTGATCTCTTAGGTTATCTCTCTTGTCACTTATTCCCAGAGCCCTTCAAGTGTCAGCCAACAGAGCTAGGCTTGGTACTTCCATCTGCATGTGGCCAAAGTAAATATAGTCTCTGTGAAGAGCACGCAGACTGAGATCTTGAGCTTGTGCAGACCTGCCAATACACCCTGAAGAAAACTGTTACTATTTCCACCTTCCTGGTCAGCTGAGAAACCTCTGAACTTAGGCCTGTTGCCTAAAGTCTACCTGGATGTATGAAGGTTTTCCAGGTCATGTCACTAGATTTTTAACTTTCAAATATGATACACTGAATACACATGAGTGTGCAATAGCCTTTGACTCTTTAGAGCAACTGAGTCAATGTGCAGCTGCCATCACATTGCTCCTCTGCCCCTTGGGAGAAGGTCTGGAGATGTGGCTGGCTTCTGGCCTCTTGGCTTTTCATGACACCACATCCATGGGAATGAGCAGAAGGCTACATAGCTTTCCCCCAAGAAGAAGGATGACAAATCTCAAGGTTTCAGATAGTTATTTTAGCTAAAGTTCAGATAGCACCCGGAACTGGAGAGTGGAGATCCCTTAACAGGCCATTCTGTTCCTCTCAGGGAAGGAAAGCACAACCCTTGAGAGCAGTTGATTTCAATAGCAGCTTTCCAAATTATCTGGAGGGAAATCTGGAAGTCATCTCCCATCATTCATGGCTTTCACTAGAAGTTCTTTTTTTCTGCTGATTTCCCCTTGCAGAGAAACAAGCAAGCCCAAGGAAATAAACAAGGCAATCCACAGGAAATACCCCATTTCCCCCTCATCCTTTTATACGCTCAGAACAAAATCCTTAGACTGCAGAATAGCTGAAGATGGCTTGCTGCTGGTGACAAACAGAATACAGAAACTGCCACCTGCTTTGATGCAAAATCAGCCCTTTTTATGGTCTCTTTTTTTCCCCCCAAACTCATGAAGACGGCTGATTTCTGCATCAAAAAGTGACCAAGGATGAAATCACATAAAGGATGGTGGAGAACTGTAAATGTAATTTTTATACACTCCCTGGCAGAAGCAGTGAATAATAATCATAGAATCACAGAATGGTTTGTGTTGGAAGGGATCTTAAAGACCATCTAGTTCTAATCCCTCTGCCATGCACAGGGATACCTTCCACTAGATCAGGTTGCCCTAAGCCTCATCTACCCTGGCCTTGAATACTTGCAGGGAGGGGGCACCCACAACTTCTCTGGGCAACCTGTGCCAGTGTCTCACCACCCTAAGAGTAAAGAATTTCTTCCTAACATCTAATCTAATTTCATCCTCTTTCAGTCTGAAGCCCTTACCCTCCGTCCAGTCACAACACTCCCTGTTAAAGGAGTCCATCCCTGTCTTTCCTGTAGGCCCCCTGTAAGTACTGGAAGGACATTGTAAGGTCTCTGTGGAGTCTTTCCTCCAGGCTGAACAACCCCAACTATCTCACACTGTCCTCATAGGGAAGGTGCTCCAACCTCTTGATCATCCTCTTGGCTGTCATCTGGACCTGATTGAGCAGGTCCATGTCTTTATTATTCTGGGGTCCCCAGAGATGGACACAGTACTCCAGAAGAGGTCTCATGAGAGTGGAGTGAGAGAATCACCAAGGTTCACATGAGCCCACCTCTGAAGCCTGTAAAAGTCCCTTTGGTTGGCATTCCTCCCCTCCAATGCGTCAACCACATAGCTCAGTGTCACAGGCAAACTTGATCCCACTGTCTGTGCTGCTGATAAAAATGTGTTAAACAGCACTGGTCCCAGTACTGACCCCTGATAATCTTAGTAGTAGTAGCAGCAGTGGCAGTTGTAGTAGTAATAGCAATAGCTTAGGAAAAATTACTCCTTTGACCCTACAGTTGAATACTAATGAGTGCACCATTTAAAGACCACTGTTGATGGTCTTAAAGGTCTTTTCCAACTGAAGTGATTCTGTGATTTTGTCCTTCTTACCATCATTACAGCATGGGCAGAGCTCCCTGTGCACACCTCTTTGCCTGGAGGTGGACACTGAGGTGAACCCAAGCTCCCTGTCACAGCTGCCTGTAGGCTGCAGGCATGGGGATTCCTTCCTTCCATGGTCCCCCCCAAACAGTGATAATTGAGGGTGAACACTTCAACATTATCCTAATGAGCAGAAGCAGAAAAACAGCCTGGAGGAAAGGAAAAGGGAAAGAGAAAAAACACCCAAAGAAAGCCATATTTGAGGGATACTTTTTCAAATGAGTCTGAGTGTTTAGCAGTGAGTGTGTTTATATTGCAGTTGAGCACCGTTTTACTTGTGCGGCTGTTCATACATCACTGTGCTAACGAGGTAATGAGTAACTAGGTGCTTGCATGCTACAAGACGGTTTATTTCCACTGAACAACCCAAACCCTCTAAAAGTACGTCTTGAAACCCAAACCCAAACATCTGGGGCGCTTTGGGAACAGCAGTAAGAGAAGGAAAATGGAACACTGCGTGCAGCCCTGTCCCCTCGGGAGCTGGCTGGGGTTTTGCAATGCACCTTTGCTTGGCTTTCCTGCGCCCACGGACTGACACATGAGCCCGGGTTTGCTCTGCTCCTGCTGCTTTCAGTGTGAGAAGAGCAGGAAGAGGCCCCTGCCCTGCCTCTCCTCTGGAAACAAAAGAAAAAAGGAGTTTGCATTTACCCCCGATTACCCTGCAATTGTCTGGGCCATCACCGGGCACCACAGTCAGCCCTCTGATGGTGCTGTTCTGCCACACCAACCAAAAACCCTCCCCAAAACCAAACGACCCATAGCAGGATCACTGCCCAGCTGGCGCAGGACCAAACGACTGCCCAGGTGCTTACGGTGGGACCAAAATGTTAAATAGCTGCAGCATGCTCATTTATTTATGACTTCTTCAGCCTACAGTAACTACAGGCAATAATTGGATTGCACTCGGCAGAGCTGGATTGGTTTGCTACTTAGTAATAAAAGCAGGTCCTCTGTTGGCAATGGCATCCCTAGAAACGAGGAGGTGGGGTGAAAAATGCATGCCAGGCGCAATGCTAAACTCAGCCAGCTCACGTGGCTCTCGGTGCAGAGCAGAGGCTGTGCCAAATGAAAATGTTGTAGTGGTGACTCTTAAAACCTGCTCTTTGTGGCCTCCTGTGCCTTCAGAGGAATATTTACCGACCTCGGCAGATCTGTCATTTAGCGTTTTGACAAAGGACAGCGAATGCAGTCTATTTCCCCATAGTTTTCTGAAGGTTGTGGCTAACCTCCCTGCAATCTGCAGTGGCCTCTGGTTGTCAGAGTGAAAAGTGGCATTTAGGCTTAATTACAGAGCTGGAGTACCCCAAATCCCTTCTTCATCTGAAGCCAGCAGAGCCTTAAGTGACATAAGTGTGACAAACCTAGCCCCTGTCATGCAGCTCTCTGCAGATGAGCATTCACAAAGACAGGGCTGTTTCTCAACTGCTTCTCACCATGAGCTTAGATGATGGGATGGAGGGAGGTGGCTTGTGTCCTGCTGCTCCCTTCTTCAACCAGATGCCCTGGCTATACTGGCCAGAATTAAGATGTGTTTAAAGATACCAACCTCTGGAGGCATAAATATAACCTGGCTTTCCCTGGGCTTTGCCTTTTTTAGCAACTGTGATGCTCTAGATCTTCCCTGAGCTTGTGGCAAAGGTTAAAATAGAGACCTGAAGCTACCAGAGGTTTCCTGAAGGGATGATGTAGGATGAAGGAGCTGACCCTGCATTTTGGATGCTTATGAAGCAGAAGATGCTTACGAAAGGGTATGTTTGCTCCTGTGCTACAGCCATCAATGAAGCTACAGGAGCCATAGGCAGGGGCTCTGTCTCTTAGGGTTGCTCCTGCTGCCATCTGCTCATCCCCTTGGCTACAAAACCAAACCTTCATTAGAAGGAAGAGATGTCCAGGAAAGATCCGGGCAAACTGAAGAGATGCACTCAGCAGTGTTCCCAAGCCCTACCAGGAGAGGCTTCAAAAGAGCAAAGAGAATCAACTGATTATTCAAACACACATTTTAGGAATGAAGTCAGCTTCAGGACACCAGCTGCACTTGAAGGACTGCCTGACTTTGCACAGAAATAAGAGAAAAGCAGAAAGCTTGAGACATGCATGCTGAGGAAAACAAGAGTTTGATGGGAATGAGAGCACTGGCCAGCTCATTGCCTACCTGTCAGGAGCTTTTATAGAGACAGCTGCTCTGGGCAAAAAGCAAAGAGCTCACCTGTCTTCAAAATGCTCATTATTTCTGCCCTCCTGCACCTGCAGAATGCTCAGAGCAGCCCCAGCTTTGCAGTCACACAGGATGAGATCTGTTTGGCTCCTGAATCCCACTGTAAGGTGAGCAATGTAGTAAAATAAAAATCCAACCACGGTGTAGGTAGTGACCCGAACTGAGGTTGCTGTTGTGCTTGGTATGCAGGATGTGAGGTGCTGTCAGCAGAGGACAGCCTGTCAAAACCACTTTGCAAAAGCATGAATTCAGAGAACGTTTGCACTTCTTTTTCTATTACAGGATTTTGAAAAGATGCCTTGCTCTAGTAATTGGCTTATCATTATGGTTCTGTAATTATGATTTAGAATTATCAACAGACAGCTTGAGGAGCGAGCACAGGTGAAAGCAAGATCCGAGATGAACTTTGTAGGTTTTGGCTAGGAAGTCAGTTAAGGGAGGCCTGAATGTCCCCATGTCTGAACTTGCTGCCACATCTCATGCAAAATGTTTGGTGTTTAATGCTGCCCTGCTGTGCTGTTGAAAGAGTTTGTGACCAAACATCACATACCATTAGGTGCACAGAGGACAGGTCTCAATTCAGCCCAAGTAGAGACCCAGGGCTGCAGTTGAGGCAACTCATTCAGGCATGATGTGCCAGCAAATAATAAAGCCCAGCTGCTGAGATTGGCTACTTTTTTTGGTGTTTAAATTGACTTCTTTTGCCTCTTTTTTTTTTTCCCTGCCCACTTGGGCTGGTACCTCGGCATAACAAGAAATGTTCTGACTCAGAACCCAGCTTTCCCTCCTTGAAAGTGCACACAGATTAAAAACCAAAGGTTGCCACAAGAAGATTGGCAGTTTGCTTGGTTTATGGACTCTTTCCCATACACATGCATGTGCTTCTGTGCAAATTTAATATACAATTGTTGCTCTAATGATGGATCTGTCAGGGACAACTAGGAGTAGAGGATAGCTGTGCTAAAGCAATTCTGAAGGTGCTGTGCACTGTGTACCATCAGTCTGTTACTCAGACCTTTTGCATCTGAGACTTCAAGAATTGCTCAGCTGCAACAGATTGTGTTTGGGGTGATTGAGGTTGTGGAACTGCTCTTTCCCTGCCCTGTGCATCCTTAATGGAGGTGGGTGATGAAAAAGTGTGTGCCAGTGTGGGAGAAACCCTTCTTAGTAAGCAGCACATGGATCTCGATGCTGGCTGTGCAGGGGTGAATAGGATGCAGCAGCTGCTGTGATGGAAGTTAATTTGAGACAAGGGAGCAGGAGAGGAGAATGGGATTCCTGTTGTCCAACCATCTTCATTGCTCTTGCTTGAGGTGGATGGGAGATCCCTAGTCTCCTCCCAAGGTTTTGGGGACCACGAGCTGTTCCCTTTTCGTTAGGTTTCCCTCAGTATAACAGAAACGGAAGGGAAGTTCTGTGAGAATCAGGGAGTGGGGTGTCTGTCCCCATCCCACCTTGGTTATCTTCAGTACCAAGTGAACAAGGGAGAATCCCCTAAGAGGAAAACTCTGGATTACTCACTGAATGACAGCATGTCACTGAATAAATACACAGAGCAGGAAAAGCAGGTCATGCCTGTCGTCCCCAGTGCGAATCCTCTTGATGCTGACAGCCTTCATGTTCCACAATTTGCACAGCCAGTTCCCTTTCCTTGTGGGACAATTATCAGCTGGGCTGGGCAATGTCTGATTGGGATTTCTGCCCCAGGATCAACCACAATGGGTGACAGATGTCCTGCCTGTGCCTGAGAAGGACCTTGCCCTGGGGAAGTATCCTCATATGATGCACGGTTCTTCTCTTGTGCACCACCTTTCCTCTGCTCTTTTGGCCAGGATGGAAAGAGATGGGGAGTGAAAAAGCTGTCTCAGTGCTGAAAACACAGAAAAAAAAGCTTTTATCTTGATGTCTAAAGCTATGGGTTATGTGCATTTAAACCAACCCTCTCACAGAATCCCTGATTTTGGAAGAATTAAAGCGAGACCCAACTCCTGACATGACTACACAGCCTAGCAGTGTAATGTCTTCTGACAGTATTGAGCTCAGAAGGATCCTCTTGAGCAACTACCTTCACCTTGCATTTCGTCTTCATCTCTGGAAATACATCACCTGTGCTCTGAAAACAAGACTCTCCTGATCTGCACATATCAAGCTTTTCCACAGGGAACAAGCTGAACTGCACAAATCTAATCTCCTTTTGCCACAGATACCTCTAACAAGCCTGCTGATGTGTGAGCATGGATACAGCCCTTTCCTGGTCAGCAGAGAATTCTGTCTGCACGGTCAACCCCTGGGCAGAGGTAATGTTTCAGTAAACTGGAAAAATATTAATGATAGTAGATTTTTTGGCAGGGAAAGCACTCATGCCCAAATGCCCTGAAAACTTCTGCAGGGCCCAGGACAAAACCAAGGCAAGAAACCCTCTGAGAAATAAGAATTTAATTTCTTCCACCTTCTCTTTCTGTGCCCTAATCTCAGGAAAGCCAGATGTGTTTTGGGAAGACAGCACTGCAATAGCTGTGTCATGTCTTTCCATTCTTGATCAGAAATCATCTCAGCCTCAGAGCACTGCACAGCTTCCCCACACACCTCTGCAGGGATGGATGGGTGATAGAACCTCCCATAGGCTGAGACAAAGGCAGTTTTGTTCTGCAGATTTGAATACTTGGAAATATTTTTTACTTTATATGTGTTTGCCTGGTCTGTGCATATATATATTCTTCTCCTTGTATAAGAATATTCTTATTTTATATAGGAGACAAACTTACAACCAGAGCTACAGGACCTGAGGTTTCATCTTGGGCAGCAAATGCAATAGTCATGCTGAGGAGGACTGATCCAACGCATGCCGTTGTCTATGCCGATGGCCATCGCCACACGGGTGCCAGCTGCATCATTAAGATGCCCTCTGGCAGCAGATCAGCAGCTGCAAGAGTGTACAGGATTAGTAATAAATCAAACACATCCTGTGCACATTGTTGCAGGATATGATTAATTTTCACTCATGTCAATAACACAGTGAGCCAGCTCCTCTGCTAGTATGAAGCTGCCTAATTCTTGACTTGAGGATTTGGCTTGGTATATGCTCACTTGAGACTCATAGTCAGTTTGTCCATATCAGCATATATTATATTGGTGTCTGTCCTCAAGGTCAGATTCTGGAAAAAATTGCAATTTGCAGTGAGGAAAAGTTTGCCTTGCAGCAATGGATGGAGATTAATGAGAGTTACTTTGCATGCTAATGATTGCGTTTCAGGAAAACACGTAAGAGGCATCAAGAGAAGTGTGGGCAG